>JAVIWB010001941.1:0-279628 GCA_031893035.1 Dermolepida albohirtum | reverse complement strand
ATCGCGTTCTCGAGTTATGGCCAGAAAACCGATAATTTTTGCGAAAATTCAAACTGCCACTGCGGCCAAACGGTTCGCTCTACAGCGACGAGCTTGTGCTCATTTTAATCCTTGTGAAGAGTACTTTCACTGGTGAAAAGTTTGTGGCGATCGGACAAAAAATGTGGAAGTTATGGGCGTTTGATGATTTTTGCGATTTTTTTGAACCTCAATCGATGCATTTTAAAAATCGGAAAAATCGAAGTGTCGATTTTCGACGTTTTCATGCATCTACTTTATGTATTTGGACCCGCTGATTACGAAAAACGAAACCGGAATGCGCTAGCTCTTTCGGTTCTCGAGATATTCGCAAAAAACGCTTTTGCAAGTTGCGAAAATCGCGAAAATTTTGGATTTTCGTTCAAATCGGCATGCTATCTCGCGAACCAAGAGCCTCTCGGCGACCGCGCGGACACTGCCGGATGCGTATTGACGTCCCGAATCGACTGCTTCAAACCGGAACCCGCTACGACATCGCGTTCTCGAGTTATGGCCGGAAAACCGATAATTTTTGCGAAAATTCAAACTGCCACTGCGGCCAAACGGTTCGCTCTACAGCGACGAGCTTGTGCTCATTTTAATCCTTGTGAAGAGTACTTTCACTGGTGAAAAGTTTGTGGCGATCGGACGAAAAATGTGGAAGTTATAGGCGTTTGACGATTTTTGCGATTTTTTTGAACCTCAATCGATGAAATTTAAAAAACGGAAAAATCAAAGTGTGGATTTTCGACGTTTTCATGCATCTACTTTATGTATTTGGACCCGCTGATTACGAAAAACGAAACCGGAATGCGCTAGCTCTTTCGGTTCTCGAGATATTCGCAAAAAACGCTTTTGCAAGTTGCGAAAATCGCGAAAATTTTGGATTTTCGTTCAAATCGGCATGCTATCTCGCGAACCAAGAGCCTCTCGGCGACCGCGCGGACACTGCCGTATGCGTATTGACGTCCCGAATCGAATGCTTCAAACCGGAACCCGCTACGACATCGCGTTCTCGAGTTATGGCCGGAAAAACGTAATGGTTGCACATATTGTAACAATTTTCAAAAGAAAATCTTTTAAACCTCTATCGATTGCATTTCTGTTTAATACCCACCTGTAAGTAAACTACGTTATGTGTATTGGAGAAATTTACGAATGAATCCGGTTTTTTCATTTCTCGAAACGCTTGCATAAATTATTTGGTAATGACGCTAATTAGATAATTTCATGTCATTTACGGAACTCTGGCAACGTTTACGGTAATTCGTCGTTTTTTTGCGAACGCGCGAGTGTGGGTCGCGCTGGAGTTGATGTTAATTGTATAAAACTATTTAGAAAATGATAATTTCACGTGTGGTATGGAAACCGACGCAATTTCATGTCGAAACCGGATTTTAATCGAGCAAGTGGAACTACCGGTGACTTAAAAGTCTTCGAAAATAATGCGTTCAAACTTTCAGCAAGCGGGAATACTTTAAAAGAAAGAATTATTGCGGCTTAATACCGTATGTACGTGGGCAAGGTGATAAGTTTTTGGCCTGACAATGAAAGACTGCGATTTAAATTTAAAAAATGATTTTATTTTTCTACATAGTCTCATCAACATTCCTTCGCGGAAGTGAGAGTCTGGAAGGCTGTCAAAATATTCTTTTCAACTTCTTCGTTGGATGTGAATCGCTTTCCATAAACAAATTTTTTCAAATTTGGGAATAGATGGAAGTCTGAGGGTGCTAAATCAGGAGAATAGGGAGGATGGCTGAGCAAATCGTACCCCAAATCCCTTAATTTTCCCATCGCCAACGCACCGTTGTGTGCGGGTACGTTATCCTGATGAAAAATAATTTTTTTCTTCTTCAAACCAGGCCTCTTCTCGCGAATTTTGGCATCCAGCCGGTCAAGAAGGTTAGAGTAATACGCGCCTGTAATTGTTCTGCCTTTTTCAAGGTAATCAATTAACAAGATTCCTTTTGCATCCCAAAACACGCTGGCCATGACTTTTCGGGCAGATGCGATCGACTTCGCTTTCTTTGGCGCTGAACCACCGGCTTCCACCCACTGCTTCGACTGCTGTTTCGTTTCTGGCGTGTAATTGTGGACCCATGTCTCATCCATTGTGACAAATCGCCGCACAAAATCGGTAGGATTCTTGTTAAATTGGTCCAAAGAATGCTCCGAAAATTGTTTGACATTCAGCAAATGCGGCACCCATCTTGCGCAGAGCTTTCTCATCTCTAATTCTTTGTGCAAAATGTTTCGCACCCTTTCTTCCGATATCCCCACAGCCTCAGCTATCTCACTCACTTTCCCTCGCCTATCGTCCAACACAATATCATGTACTTTTTCGATGATTTCTGGTGTGCGGTTTTTGGCCGTCCTTCACGTGGGTCATCTTCGAGGGACGTACGACCACGTTTAAATTCAGCTGCCCACTTTTTAACGGTTGACATTGAAGGAGCAGAGTCCCCGTACACTTTTGTCAACTTCGTATGAATTTCCATAGGGGTTAAACCATCCAAAACAAAGAATTTTATAACAGCACGATATTCAAGTTTATCCATTTAAAAAGATAACACGCACGACGTCTACTGCAAAAATTCTTGCAAACAAACTACTTGAGAGAACAAGTTGAAAGTTTTCATATGAACTAAAGACACAGGCAGCCATGCAGGAAACATAAATTTCTGTTAATTGTAACGCCATCTCTACGTCAGGCCGAGAACTTTTCACCTTGCCCACGTATGTAGCTTCGACATTTGTACTTTACTTTTAAATATACGGAGTTGTTCAAAAATGACCTCGAAAGAAAAATATTCTATTGGCTCAAACACTAAATACCAGGGCAGAATATTTTTATTTTTTATGTACATCCGCGCAACATGAATAGGACCACCCGACTTGTTGCAAGCTTTCGGTGGTTTGAAAAACAATTCATTTACTAAAAATACAATGCAAGTTTGTAATGGTATGATGTGGCAAATAATACGCATTATTGCGCAATAGTGCCTAACGTTATGCATTGGGTGACGTAAGTACCACATACATATAAAATACACCGCGCCGGTTGGATACGACCAGTGTTTAATAGTAAGCTACCGGATGAGTGTCGAGTTACAACGTGTATCCGGATAAACAAATATCTGTAATTAAGGGTATTGTGCAACGATGGGACGACAGAAGTGCTTAAGTATGGAAGAAATTGGAAAAATTAAAGCGTTCCATCAAGAAGGGCATTCCTCAAGGGCTACTGCAAAGAAAATAAGTCGATCACACCAGGTTGTGAACAATTTTATTAGGGATCCCGAGAATTATGGAAAACGTTTTAAAGGGCGAACAACATCCGTTACAACTAAGAGAGAACGTCGAGCCATATTACGCGAAGCATCGAATTCGGCATTAACGGCAAGACAAATCGCGAATAACGTTGGAACGAATGCATCGATAAGAACTGTACAGAAGTTACTGAAGACCTGTCCGCATTTAAAACGTTTGAAAATTAAACGACGGCCTCCTTTAAGGGAATTTCAGCGCACTGCACGTCTTCAGTTTGCTCAAGCAAAAATGGGGTGGACAAGAGAATGGCAAACTGTTATTTTCAGTGACGAGAAGAAGTTTAATTTAGATGGCCCGGATGGGTTTTCTTATTATTTCCACGATTTACGTAAAGATGAAGTGATTCAGTCACGAAGGCGAGCCGATGTTTGTTCAGTCATGGTATGGGGAGCTGTTTCCTATAACGGACCTGTTGATTTAGTAATAGTGAAGGGCAGACAGAATTCGGAAAAGTACGTCCAGCTGCTGCAACAGGTGAAAGACAAATTTTCCAACGTTATGGCAGGTGGGCCATTTATTTTCCAACAGGATAATGCCAGTATTCACACCGCGCGCATTGTTCGACGCTGGTTTCAAGAACAAGGCATGGAGGTTCTCGATTGGCCATCGCTCTCCCCCGACCTGAACATCATAGAAAATGTTTGGGGATGGTTGTCGCGTAAATTGTACTCCAATGCTACCCAATTCAGTTGCGCTGACGAACTAGAGCAGGCGCTGAAACGAAGTTGGGCGGAACTTCCCGTTGACTACTTGAGAACCCTGTATAATTCCATTCCATCCCGACTATTTGAGGTTATAAGAAATAATGGCAAAAGTACTCATTATTGAACAATAAAGTATTTTGTTATTGCAAACGAATCTTTTATTTTGTAGATTGGTCGTATTCAAGTGGCGTTTAATTACTCTACTTATTGTCATTAGTAACGTACATTTGCACTGACTTTTACAAAAATTATATTTGGTACCTACATACATCTTTTTATCAACCCTCTTATTTTCGAAAATAACAATTCCAGCGCGCTACCATGTTTATACCAACTACAAATGTCATATATGCAGTTGGTCCTATTCATGTTGCGCGGAGTGTATATTTTTAACTTTAAAATTCGACATCTACAATAGAACTTTCAGTTTACATATCTAACATTGTACTCAGAATAACGAACAGCAGCTAAAAATCTTCTGTAGTTGCGTTTAATTCTCGTAAGGGTGTTTAATGGTGATTAGAATGGTAGTTAAACCATTGCGGAAAAATCAGGAATTTAGTCTTAGAAAACAGAACGATAATTTAAACCAATTATTGTTTTGTTAAAATAATCTTTTTCGTCAACATTAATTTATAAACACATAAAATATGTATTCCCGAATATGGAGAAATACGTACTCCTTTTCGAAAATAAATAAATCACAATTTCAATAATTTCCTTCGTCCGCAAGACTGTCGTTTTAAGTAAATTATGGTCTGTGTTATGTATCGGATGGGTATGGCAGTCGTGACCTTTCCCCTCTGTGAGAATTTTTTTTCCCGAGAACCGAAGACAGATAAACAACGAGCGTGTGCCGCGATAAAGCTTCTTCCTTTTAGTCTTCTTAGACCGATGCCAGAGGTCGGGGTCTCGACATCGTTGTCGTCTCTGATTTACATAAACATCCGTGTCATAGATACTTTAATAAAGAAGAATGTAGCTTCGCCTCTCGCACAAAGAACAGGCCGCGCATATATACATATACAGTCTGTCGCAAAGAAAACTGATCTTTTTTAAAATAAAAACAAAAGCTTACTATTTTAGTAAAATTCATTTATTTTATTCAAAATAGTCGCCTTTGGCTTCAATACATCATGTTGCACGCTCAATTAACATGTCGAATGAATTTTTAAGTTAATCTTTAGAAATGTCCTTCATGATTTCTATCGACATCTTTTTAATGGCTTCGAAGTCGGCATAACGCTGTCCTTTCATCGGCAAATGTAGTCTGGAGAATAGATAGAAATCACAGAGGTCTAAATCCAGTGTACGATGTGCCATTTATAGTTAGAAAACCAGTGATAAGTGTCGAGCGATGAGAACGCCCATTATCATGCAACAAACGCCAGTACCATTTTCACGATATTAAGGGTGCACACGACGAATGCCAAAAGACGCTTCATAACACCAAGACAATATACAGCATTGACTGTTTGACTAGTATAAAATCTTTGTGCACTATGCCTTTCGAATCGTAAGCACAAATCAACATTGTCTTCACTTTTGACTTCTCCAAACTGCTTTTTTTTATCTTTCTTCTCTTGGATGCTTCCATTCAGAGCTTTGACGCTTGATCTCTGGATCATATTGAAAACATCACGTCTCATCGCCAGTTATAACAGAATACCCGAAGTTTTCGTCCTTTTTTGAGTTTTTAATCAAGACTGTACAATGTTGAATTCGGTTAGCTTGTGTGTCACAAAGCTTCCACGAATCTTTCCCACACCCAAATGCTGGATCAAAATGCGATAAATGGAATCTTCGAAAATATATAATTCCACTCACACGTATCGCAATGAGAATTTAGACTCATTTCTGATAAATTCACACACAAGTTCAGTGTTACTTTCCGTAAATACGGATTGTCTTGCACCAGGCTATTCGTCGTCATTTATATCCGTACAACCGTCTTCGTTTATACCAGTCGTACACACTTATACCTGATAAACACGCATCACCATGCACTTGTTTCATTAAATTAAACGTTTCAGTAAACGAGTTCAAAATATAACTTGATTTTTGCTCTTTGTTCAAAATTCATTTTTTCGACCAATGCCAAATACTACTGTTCCTTTATGCGCAATTTCTCTGCTTCTAATGTTTCGAATGTCATAACATTTTGACATAACATTGGCGAAAGTGCTACCTTACCGAAGCATATCTTTTTTAATAGATGGCGCCACTAAGAATTACTATTTTCAAAAAGTTCGGTTTTCTCTGCGACAGACTGTGTGTATGAGTTCTACAATTAGTTATCTGGGTATTTCTTTTTTCCAAAGCATTTAAAGGGATCCGCGATACATGGATAGGGTTCAGGATGCGGATTTCACCAGATTAGTCACTTCGTAATGAGAGTGTTCTCCAGTGAAGCTTAAATATTTATTGTATTCAAATAATAACAATTACGTGCATAAGGATGCTTTTTTAAACTTCTTATTTTTAAATCATTTTTAAACTATTTTTAATACTTTTTGTCTTTAGTTTTCCCAGTTCAAAATTTCTATCGATTAACGTGAAAATTACCAATTTTGAACGTATAATCCCTTACTTCAATAGTATATGTTTTAATCTAATTCCCCTTAACTTTATTTTATAAATATTACTATCACTTTGTAGTAAATTAAAATAAAGTGAAGATTTTATAATTATTAACTTAATACAATTTATATAGTTAGTAATATAAACGTACATAACACATGGATCAATAAGTCCCGAGACTAACAATGAAAATTTTTTTGCAAAATTTTTTTTTATTCATCAACATAATCACCTTTTAGGGTGATACAATGGTTCCAACGCTTTTACAATTTTTCAATACCATGTTTATAAAAAAATTTATCTTTCGCTTCAAAATAAGCTTCAGTTTCAGCGATGACCTCCTCATTTGAGCCAAATCTTTTTCCCTGGAGCATTTTTTTAAGATCAGTAAAGAGCCAGTAGTCACTGGGGGCTAAATCTGGCGAATATGGGGGGTGGGGAAGCAGATCAAAACCCAATTCGTTCAATTTTGCCATTGTTTTCATCGACTTGTGGCAGGGTGCATTGTCTTGGTGAAAAAGGATTTTTTTTCTCTGCATGTGCGGTCGTTTTTTTGCGATTTCCTCCTTCAAACGCACCAGTAAGTCAATATAATAATCACTGTTGATCGATTTACCTTTTTCGAGGTAGTCAATGAAAATCACGCCATGTGTATCCCAAAAAACTGACGCCAGGACTTTGCCAGCTGACTGCTGCGTTTTCGGACGTTTCGGACGGCTTTCGCCAGCTGTGCGCCACTCAGATGACTGCCGCTTCGACTCTGGAGTGTAGTGATGTATCCATGTTTCGTCCATGGTCACGTAACGACGCAAGAAATCTTTTTTGTTGCGAGTAAATAGCGATAAACAGCTTTCTGAATCATCGACTCGTTGCTGTTTTTGTTCAATCGAAAGCAATCGCGGCACCCACTTGAAAAAAACCTTTTTCATGCTCAATTTTTCATGAAGGATAGTAAATACACTTCCATATGATATCTGTGTCATCTCAGCAATCTCACGGAGCTTCACTTTACGATCTTTCATTATAATTTTTGTCACTTCACTCACATTTTCCGGTGTAACGGCTTCCACAGGTCTACCCGAGCGTTTCGCGTCATTCGTGTCGGTACGACCACGTTTAAACTCGGCAAACCACCGACAAATCGTTGCTTTTGATGGACAAGAGTCCGGGTAACATTTTTCAATCCATTGTTTTGCTTGCGTGGTGTTTTTACCCATTAAAAAACAATGTTTTATCAGAACACGAAACTCGGTTTTTTCCATTGTTTAAACAAACTACAAAACGACTTTACTCCAACCTCGATAACTCAGCTGTTTCTGGTCCGATCGACTTAAAATTTTGACACGTTTCAAGCAAAGGTTAGTACTCTAGAAAGACGTGGTTACTGGTTTACTACGAGCGCCATCTATGGGTTAGTCTCGGGACTTATTGATCCATGTGTTATGTTATAAATTTGTTACAATCTCGTTACGGTTTTATATCAATAAGGTATTATTCCCAATATTAACTATCCTTCAATAATTAATATTGTTACGTATTTATTTTCAACACTAAGAAAACAATTTACAAAAAGAAAAAGATCCGATATTTTGCGATAATAATCATCGTTAATTGGAGATTGTGAGTTTACGCAGATGATTATAAATTCCTCCACGCGATTCAATGACGCACGAAGCCAAAGAGATAAAAGTGTTATGTTTACAAAGTGCAAGGGCAAAATGCTGTCTAACAATGACTCGATTTGGCAAAATAATCATTAGAGGCAATTTATCCGTTGGACATTGGAATTTACGTCACTACTAAATCGTTGCGGCAGAGATATTGATATATACATATGCAAATACTTTTTAATAAATGACATGGGTCACTAAAACATTTCTTTCGGTGATAAACGTCGATTGTATTATTGAACACGCCCCGTATACGATTCAAGTTTATTTTTTTATAATAGAAATGGAGTTAATATGTATTTCGATTCAAGGCTTCCACTTTATATAAAAACAACGGTGCAAAATATTTAAACCAGGTGTGTTTTTAGTTATATAACAGTATTGCATACTAAAATTCAAAACATTTTCGAAACAGCCACCGGATTCAGATTCTTGTTATAAAAATATAGCCTTCTTGCGATGATTTATGTAAACCTTTATTTTTAACATTTCAAAAACGCACCGAAAGCTTTTATTATTCTCGGAAATACGAGTCGCCCTCTTTGACCGACCATAAATACAACGCAATTTGTCTAACCCGTTTTCGTCCTTGGTCTTACACGTAATACCATCGCAATAATCCATACAAGAAAGACTACGAACGAGTCTAATGACCAACCCTTTATTTGTTCCAGAAGTAATATTAAAAACGACCTTGCCGTAATAATATTTTTATGGTTAAAACCGCCATAAAATGTTCCACATCCAGCGATCTACAAAGTTATTAAAACAATTTAAAAGTACAAGGACACTTGATTATTATTGGTATATTACATGCATTTATACATGATCATTAACACTCTTTTAATATTTATTTTTCGCGTAAATATTGAACAACGAAGTTATCAAGTTTTATAATAGATTTAAAAGTTTATGTATTCTACCAAATAATGGAAGTATCACGAGTGCCGATTAAGGCTGCAGAGCCTGCAGGCCGTACGGTACTGCGAAAGCAGTAGGAAAGTTTTGCAATACAGCTTTGTTTATTCGATTTTTTCAAAGTAATTTCCCCTACACTCAATACACCTCTCCATCCTCCGAAACCAATTTTCAAACCAATTCTGCCAGGTTTCATTAGCGAGTAAAGCATACTCGTTGTCCCAAGCCCGAAGGCCCTCATCACTGGAAAACCGCCTTCCTTTTAGCTTCATTTTCACATGCGGGAACAGTGCAAAGTCGCAGGGAGCAAGATCTGGACTGTAGGGAGTGTGCTCGAGAAGTCTCAATCCTGTCGTAGTCAAATATTCGGCGCGGGCTGTGACGCGGTGATCTGGAGCATTATTGTGAGGAACCAGGTGTCCGTTCTTGACTTTGGCCGCAGGTTCTTTATAGATCCAAAGACTTTAGGCAGGTACCGTTCAGTATACCACTTAGCTGTGAATGTCTTCTGTGTGTCCAAAACAACGCGTTCCACAATTCCACTCGATTAGAAAAATACAGCTATCATTTTCTTCTTTACGGATCGGGATTTTCTGACAACTACGGGTGTGTCCTCAACATCAAAGGCGCAAACTTTCTTTTGAGCGTTGGTCGGCACATCGTAATAGTACAGCCAAGTCTAGTCACCTGTCACAATGTTGTTCACATACCGAGATTGTCCCTTATTAAGATCTTTTAGCATCTCCCAGTACCAACTCATACGTCGTGTCATCTGCTCTTCAGTCAGTCGATGCGGTACCCAGAGAGAACAAATTTTCTCCACGTGCAAACGATCATGCAGAATCGAACAAATTGCTGGTACATTTAGGCCTGAAGTACCCTCCATCTGTTGCCGGGTCACTGTCCCCGCCAAGCATTTTCCTCACAGTAGTAACGTTTTCTACCGTAACTGACGTTCGTGGCCTTCCCGGCCTCTCAGCATCCTCCGCAGTTAAAATTTCCCTTTGGAATTCTCTATACCACCTGAATATCGTTGTGCGATGTTGACAAACATCACCTATGTTTAAACAACCCACGAAATTATAACGCAAAACTGCCCTTATCTCATATCGTGACCATCATGCCATCGCAAGCACTTTATACTCTCACTGCTAATGGATAACTGGATCCATCGATATAGCGCGGTGGCTACTATGCACGTGTGAACATATCTCAACATGCAACAACACGCAGCCTCCTACGATTCATTGTTGCGTTATATTGCAAAACTTTCCTAGTACACTTTGTATAACTTCGAAAAATATTTTTTTTAAATCCAAAGGAATTGGAGCTAAATTGACCAATTACCTTTTATTCAAATAAATGTTTCTCTATTTTCTACAAAAATTAATATACGCAAAATCTAAAGTTATTGGCCAATGTAATTAATAAGAGTATAAATAAAATACGTCCATGGAAAAAACCTGTTTATTCAACGCTATTTCCTTCCAAAATGCAAGTCCGAATACTATATATTGAAACAAACGAAATAAACAATTCATTTGTTTTATGTAATTAGTTACATTTTTAAGTATATAAATGAAGCTATCATTAACTCCAAACGTCTTTTTGACGTACCAGCTGTTTTCATTCCATCTCAAATCTTCTAGAATTTAATAAAATAAAATATAAATCGATCAAAAGATAATAATCTCTTTGTCGAATGCCATAAATACATACATGAAAAAATAGTAAAAAGTCGATGATTTTATTTACACATCTAATTGTAATTACATATTATTTTACGGAAAAATATATTATTGACTTAGAATCACATGAGTTGACTGCCACGTGATGTGAAAATTAGCAGATATTAGTATATGTTAGAATGTATAATAATTGATTTCGAGTGACTTTAATTATTGCCGGTTTTAATATAATGTTTCGTGAACATTTTACGTAAATAAATACACAATATAAATCTTAAATCTACAAATTAATATAACAAATATGTCAGAGTTTATCGTTTTGATCTATTCAGCATTGTAGTGAGTATATTTACACTTGTACATCGATTCAAATCCGATTTACATTTTTATTAGTGTCGGTTTTTTTTCAATATGGACATAACAATTTTGTATTTAAATAAAACACAGAATAATTGAGATATTGGGCTGAAATTTATTTCAGGTGCAGCACACATGTTACATTTAACTGTGGAATTCGATTTCGTTCATATGACCACCGTGAGCACGTTTGCAGCAATCGATATTTTGGAGCCCCATTTTCCACAATTTTTTCACACATATCGGCCGCAACGTTGGCAATTTCGCCTTCAATGTTGTCCCTGACCTCCACGAACGTTGTTGACTTATTGGCATAAACCAACGACTTGTTCATTTTCATAAAAAGAAAAGCAAATAGCGTTAAATCGTTTGAGGTGGCCATTCTAACGGATCATTTCTCGAGATTACACTGTTACCGAACTTCCCCTTCAACAGATCAATTGTTTGACTAGCTGTAGTTGCGCCATGTAGCACCACCTGGTTGGAACCACATTCCACATAATTCTGGTAAAAATAGTCTTCCAACTTGGCACTATAGCGAACTCCATTGACTATAACATGGCGTTCATTTTCATCAACGAAAAAATATGGTCCACTCACACCTCTGGAATGAAATTCACACCGCTCGGTCACTTTTTCTGGTTGTAATAGAGTGTCTTGAAGCACTTATGAGTTTGTTGTCCAATAACGTATATTTTGTTTATTGACAAAGCAATTAAGCAAAAAAATGAGTTTCATCGCTGAAGATGATTTTTCGTTGGAATTCAGGATTTTCTTCAAATTTTAGCAGAATCCAATAGGAGAAATTTCGGCACTCCAAATGATCAAAAGGTTTCAGTTCTTGGATTAGTTTCATCTTGCAAGGGTATAAGCTAAGATCTTTACGCAAAATTCGCCACGATGTGGTTTAAGAGATTCCCAATTCCTGTGAATGGTGTGGGATCGACTCATTTGGCTCATTTTGAACTGAAGCACTTACGGCTGTGATATTTTCGCTACTTTGACCGGTGCGTGCGTTGCCTCACTGGCACAGGAACATCCAATAGTGAATATTTGGACTCGAATTTATCCACATAGCACGTACAATCTGTCTGATGGGACGATTATTACGATCGAAAATTGGTGTAAGCTACGGCCACCGTCCCAGAATTACGACAGTAATTTTCAATAATTTCCAAACGCAGCTCGTTTGTAAATTTCACCATGATAAAAATGTTAACATTGACTGATGTTTTGATGTCGACAGATCATGAATAATGTTTAAGGGTGCGCTCGTATTAAAAGACAAAACTGTTATGTCCCTAGTGGAAAATCTGATTTATTTAATAAAATGTTTATAACAGCTTTTTTTCTTAATAAACTTAATATTTACGTCAATGACTTGATAAATTGTAAAAAACTATGTATTTCAAAGTATAAAGATTATTGAATTATATAAATAGTTTTCATGTGACAAGCAAGTGGTCTTTTTAAAATTAACTCTCTTAATTAACCTGGTAATTATTTCCGAATCAAAACTGTTGTCTCGCAATGTTTTTAATCAAATTTAATTCTCTTCCGTATGTACTTTTGGTAATAGAAAGCGAATGGAAGGAAATTGAAAGAAACCACCTTGACTTCATTCAATTTCTTTAAAATTTAATTATATTGGACTATCATAGAAGTTAGAATTGAAGGTCAACAATTATAAAATGTGCCTGAGACAACCACTGCTGAAAAAAATTGGAAATAGTTCGTTCGGATTGTTTTTTTTTAATTTTTCATTACTAACATGAACTACTCTGTTTTTCATAGCAATAACAGCATTGTATTTCTGATTCATTGGATGGCTTGACTTGCAATTAACACAGGTATTTATCATACCTTCCTCGTATTTGAAATGACAGCATCGAACGAGGTTTCAAGGCTAATTTGTTGGTGACAATATAGTAATAATTATACAACATATAAATCTCCATTATTCATCAATATAGATATGCATATGTATCTGTATACGTGTGTGTGTATTCTTTGTACTTTCACATACATACACGATGTATATATACATATATGAAGTCAGCTTTTTCTTTACTTTTTTGTGTAAATAACTGAAAGGCATGGTGGAATGTATAATATTAATTCCCTTCACCCCAAGACAGGTTTAATATCGCAACAGGTAGCGACTTTTGTGTGAATGATTACCGCTTTCTGTTAGCGGCTTCGGGCGAATATTAACTAGTTTTTTTAAATGATGCCTCTAACAAAAAAAAAACGTATTACCTGTCCCCGACAAACCTACCTGTTTACCGCTTGCTTTAATCAGACCTAACTTACCGCTTTTCACTCACGGTCATTTCTTGAGAACAATTAGCCAGCACGTTCATATGTAAATATGAGGGCCAAATATTGAATACGTAATGAAAGGGCTTTACATAATCTGAAATAACTTGCCGTCGTGATAAAGTTTAGTTTTTTAGTTAGAGATGCGTGATATTTTCAACTAATTTTTAGTGGAGTGGACATTTCGAATGTGAAGCTCAAATCAAATGTAATTTATTTATACTCGTTCGTTGATACAGTCAAAATTGCGTTTTTGAAGGCATTGAGTGCTCCTTCTGGCGACTGGAACCTTTGACCACGCAGTCCGTTCTTGATTTTCGGAAAGGTAAAGAAGTCGTTGGAACTTACGTCCGGACTGTACAGAGGATGGTCCAACAGCCGTTGAATCCTAGATGCTTTCTGTTCTTCGGTCAACAGATGCGGTATTTTTTGAAATTCCCAATAATACTTCAATCAAGCGATGTGTCATATATCAATCCTCGTTGATGATCTTGCGCACAGCATCGAATGCCGAATTGTTGACTAATGTAGTGCTTCATTGCCAAAAACAGAAACCAATTCGGCAAGGCATTCATGATGAGATAAGTGTCTTAAAAAATTATAAGAAAGTATTCCGCAAGAATGTTCTCGATTTAATTCTATTTTTCAACAAACTTGTCAAATTTGACAGTTCGTTGTAACTACAATACTACATGTATCGCACTGAAACTTTGGATTTAGGTTAACTAAAGATTGAGGTTAATTTTTAGTGCTGACACTTAATTAGTGGCGCCCTCTATGTCCCACTATTCAAAACTTAAAAGACATCTCACGTATTACTTCTTTTATTCAATAAAGATAAATAACATCCCTTAGCACATCAATGTTAGTATTCTGCATACGTATTTTGATAACTAAGTCGTCATCAACAGCAGATAGTTAATCATAGCGTCGTGGTAAAACTCGCACAGAATAATTCCGCATAATTCTCCCCGCTAAATACCAAACACACAGATTTATTTCGCACACAATTTAATATGTTTCCCAGTCTTAAAAGTAACACTTTTCTAACGATCGGAAGAGACAGAACTGAAACAGGTAGAAAGCTTCAAATGCCTTGGGACTACTCTGATGAATGAGATTCGATGAGGAAATTAAAAAGAAGAAAGAAAGCAACGGGAAGATAATTCAATAGTATCAAACTTACTTTCATAAACAAAAAAGAAATACCCAAACGAAATAAAACAGAGATTTTTAAGAGAATAGTGGTGCCAATACTAATCTACGGTTCGGAAGTATGGTCGACGACTGAAAACAAGAAAGAATACAAAGCACGCAAATGAGATTCCTGATAGATAACAAGTTAAGATTAGATAAAGTTAGAAACGGAGTAATCAGAGGAAATTCGAAAGTGAAACTCGTTCAAACCAGGATTAAGAAAGAGCTGTTACGATGGTTGGAGCACGTCATGAGAATGGGGAAAGATAGGATAGTGAAGAAAGCGTTTGAGGCTAGTCTAACTAATAGAACACTGAAAGAAAGACCTAGAAAATTCTAGATAGAGGAAATACGGGAGGTAGCTGAAAAAAGGTGCATAAAACTGGAGAGGGATCAGAGGGAAGGTGCACTATGTAGAGGCATGGAGGGCAATATGGAAAAGAATCCCTTCATATACGTAGAAACACAACTCAGATACACTCGACACCTGCGAGGGTGTATACATTAGGATTAAGATAAGCTAAGCTTTAAAGATCATATCTTCCAGGGACTCATAGAGGCTCTTTATGTTTAACAGTTAGTTTTTAATTTTCACGATACATATGCTCTCGTAACTGGCCAACATACGGTAACTATTTATATTTTGATTAAATGTAGACAATCGGCGGTTACGCTATGATTATTTTCGAGCACTTGTTTCGCAAAACTGAATTTCTCAAGCCGATCAAAATTGATATGCGAGATACATATGTTCTTTATACCATTCTCAATAATATAAACCGTAGAGAAAAAAACTTGACGTGATACAAGAAAATTACAGTTTTGAAATCAACACACCTATTTAACTTAGAAAAAGCTAAAAAATCGAACTCAATAGAAATTGTGTTAAAGTTGTTCTCCAGTGTAATCTATAAATTATTATACGAGGGAGCGTTTTTATATTCGCGGAATGAGCGGGTTGTAGAGGGGTGAGTAGGCGCATTGGGGGCGTGGCCTGTGCAGCGACTCATGATTAGTATAAATACGAAGTTTCATTGTTATTAGACAGTTAGTCTTTGAGCTATCGTCAACCAAGTAACATAATCAGGAGTGAAAAGTGAAATATGGAAAAAATCGAATATCCTGCAGTTATAAAGTTCCTTACCAGGCAAGGAAAATCAGTCGCGACCATAATGAATGAGATGTCATTGGTTTACGGCGACTCTTGTCCAGAAAAAACCATGGTGTACAAGTGGCATAGTTTATTTAAACAAGGAAGGGAATCCCTTGAAGACGACCCGAGGCAGGGCAGGAGCATTGAGGTGACCACGCCAGCACTTATCCAAAAAGTTGAACAAATTGTACTCGAAGATGTTCGACTAAAGAAGAAACAACTCGCAGAAATGGTTGGAGTATCCGATACAACAATTTTTAAAATCCTACACGATCATCTCGACATGTCTAAGGTCAGCGCAAGATGGGTGCCGAAAATGCTCACGCCGCCGCAAAAACAACAGCGCGTAGAGTGTTCGTGTGCATTTTTGGACCTCTGTAATGAAGACAAGGATGGTGTATTGAGTGGAATTGTTACTGGAGACGAAACTTGGGTTCATCATTATGAACCTGAGTCCAAACAAGACTCCATGCAGTGGCATAAAAAGGGCACAGCACCTCCCAAGAAATTTAAAGTGTCACAATCAGCTGGGAAACTCATGACAACGGTATTTTGGGACTCGGAAGGAATATTGTTGATTGATTATAAAGATAAAGGTATTTCTATAACCGGAGAATATTACGCTTCAATATTAGAGCGACTAAAAGAAACCATTAAAGAGAAAAGACGGGGAAAATTGACAAAAGGTGTTCTGCTTTTGCACGACAACGCGCCCGTCCACAAGAGCCGCGTTGCGTTAGCTGCCCTGCATAAGGTGGGCTTCAAAATTGTGAATCACCCACCCTACAGCCCAGACCTGGCCCCGAGTGATTATTACCTGTTTCCGAAAATGAAAAAAGAGCTGCGGGGTAAAAAATTTACTGCCGATGATGAAGTCAAGGAGGCAGTTTCGGCGTATTTTGCAGATAAAGAGAAATCATTTTTTTATGAGGGTATAAATAAATTAATTGAAAGATGTGAAAAATGTATCCGTCTTGCAGGTGAATATATTGAAAAAGAAAAATAATTTGGTTTTTTTTATTTCCACCCCTTGTCCCCCATTCCGCGAATATAAAAACGCTCCCTCGTAGATTATAAATAAAGCAAACAATATGTAACCAAGAGTAGATTCTTGTGGAGCGCTGATTGTATTTCGTAATAGGCCGGATATAAATATTAAACTTTTCTTTTCGGATTTATATTTTCAGCATTTTTTAAAACAGATTAAGTACGTAAGATAAGATATTAACAAATTTAAGATTATTGTGTTCAAAAATTCAATTTTCATATTACTTTTAATTATGTATTTGAATCTCTTTTTTCAAAGCTCATTTTAAAAACATTAACATTCTGGTTTGAACTACTTTACAACTTCTAATGCGAGGGATATTTCACAAGCGGATCTTTATTTGCAATAAAATTATATTGCCGGAATTTTACAACGAGCCTTACCTTCAAAAAATGAATTATACGTTTGTTATGTCGTTGCAAAAAATAATTTCGGCACGCCGTTATTTATTTAGTCTAGGCATGCCTGTCCCCGTAAAAGAATGTGCAGTAATCGAACTGTCCCTAGCCATAACAGTAAAATTATTTTGGCAACATGTAACCGCCGAACACCCACAATGAATTGGCCAGAAAGTTACTCGAAATAAAGAATTCGCAAGTGCATTTTACGGGACTTTTTTTTCTTAAAAAGTTGTAAATGTGAATGCTTAGGTTATGGTGAGGTACAATAAAAAGAAATTTCGTAGTACTTTACTGAAATAACCGCTATTCTTTTCGGCAAATGGTATATTACGAATGTTAAATATACAAAGAAATTTTTAGATTTTCTCGGAACGAATAATAAATGTTATGCTGTTAGAAGTTAACGTTTTCTTTTATTTAAAACACGTACTTTTCCTGGAAGGCTGTGATTATATGTACGCCCTCAAATTAAAACCTCTTACCACAATAAGATAAACAATCAGTTTTCAGTAAAAAACAAAAACCGTTGTCTTTAATGGATTGGTAAAAACTTTATAACAATAGAATTAACAACAGTTAATGATCTACTTTCCTGCTTATGTGATTCATTATGATCTATTTTTTCAATAGCGATTTTTTGAAAGATAAAGCGTGAGTTGTGTCGAACTTTCACTATACGGTGCCTTCAAAAATGATTGAACAATACTGCTGCAATAATGATCATGCCACCTCGCCTGTAACCTGAATCGAACTATTAATTCTGACATGAGAGAGAAACTATAAATAGTAAACAGGTGTGCAAGTGACGGATACAAATACAGTGAAGTTAGGAATGGTTCTGACCAGAATAGTTCAATAATATCACGCGGCAATCGGTAACTATATACCCTGATTCAATGAAGTGGCACGTTCAACCATTTTTGAAGGCACTGTACTTTAGTTAAGTATTGCGTGATATTTTATTACGGAAAGACTCAGCTTGGCACAGGGTCTGCAAATTATTCAGTTGTATTACCGAAATCAGCGTTTCACGATTAATGTGTTTCGTGTGCTCAGCATAAATTATAGTCTACGGAACACACCACCGAACGCACAATTCGCTGGACCACTGAAAAATTTGAAACACAATTATCATTATTGGATAATACGCGACTAAATAGACCACATCCAGCACATAGTGAAGAAAATATAGCGATGGTAGCTAAGAGTGTACGCGATGACCATGAATAATCTATACGACGTAGATTTCAACATCTTGGTTTGTCGTATGCCACTACTAAGCGTATTTTCCGTAACAATCTTGGTTTAAAAGCATACAAAGTTCAACTCGTTCAAGAATTAACAACGGTCGACCTTTCGAATCGTCACCGTTTCAGTTTTTGGGTTCTTGAAGAAGATCCATTGTTTTTGACCAAAATTTTCAGGGATGAAGCGCATTTCTGGCTTAATAGCTACGTCAGTAAGCATAATTGCCGAAATTTAGAATGAAGAGCCATCCGAAGAGGTTCAGGAGATGCCATTACACACAAACAAAACTATGGCCTGGTGTGCTTCATGAGCAAGTAAAATCATTGGCCCATATTTCTTCAAAAATGAAGACGGCCGCAACGTTCTGTGAATGGTATCCGTTATCGCGCTATTATAACGGAGTATTTGCTACTTGAAATTGAAGTCCGTGATCTCGTCGACATTTGGTTCCAACAAGACGTCCCTACTTGCCGCACAGCCCGTGACAGTATGGTTGTATTGCAAGAACAAATTGGTCAACAATTTCACATAATGGACCTGTGCAATGGCTATCTAGATCACGTGATATCACACCTTCAGACTTTTTCTTTGGGGCTACGTAAAGTCCAAAGCCTACACGGATAAACCAGCTACGATTGAGCAATTGGAAGCCAACATAACTTAAGCGTCATTCTACAAACACCACTTGAAATGCTCGAACGCGTCATCGAAAATTGGAAATTCAGTATGGACCGCGTTAGGTGTAGTTACGACCGACATTTGAAGGAAATAATTTTTAAAAAATAAATGTCAAGAATGGTTCTATTTTTTAAAAAAGTATCTCCAAATGAATCACCCGTTACGAGTGGGTTATTCTTTTATTCTAGAAATAGAAATATATTGATAGAATTTATTTACTTACGACGAAAGGTCAGTACACGCAATTACCTCTTCTTCAACCCAAATCTCTTACCAGAGAACCAAGTTTTTTGATTGGGAAAGATCTGTGGGGCCAAATCTAACAGATAAGATAGAGACAGAAGCTGTTCCAAATGTAGTTTATGAATTTTTGCCATTGAAATAATAATAAAAATAAAAAATAAATACGTTCCGCTTCTTCTGTAAGTAGTGCCTTTGCATTGTATTCCATCATATACCAAATTCGCTTGTTTGCGTTCCATTTTTTAAAAATAGCAGCATTTGTTCGCTGTATAGCCGTTTTGATGTATAAGATTGCGCGTTATCGTGCTGTAAAATCACTTTACCGTGTCTTTGGTCCCATTCTGGACGTTTTTCTGTCAATGCATGGTTCAAATTGATAATTTGTTGTTGTTCCACCAAGTTTCAACACTTCGTAATACACCACGCCACTCTGGTCCGAACAAACAGAGAATTGTCTTGCGATCAAAACTGGAAGACGGTACATAAATGGAAGCGGGGGTGTACTTTAGTATAAATGTTAATTTTAGTACTAGAAAACATATTAAATCGTGTGTGAAATAAATTCAGTGTGTATTTGGTGTAGCTTTTAAAGTTGGTACAAAAATACTCTGCGCAAGTTTTACTACGGATCGATGTGCGGCTTTGTGATTAATAATCTGTTGACGATGACAACTTAGTTGTCGAAATATGCATCCAGAGTACGCACATTAATGTCGTAAGGAGTTTTTATTTGCCTTTTTTTGATTAACTTTCTACCACAACCTGAAATTTCGTATTATAAGTGAATGTCGCGGTACTAATTGTAAAAATGATAAATTTACTAAAAAGTTTAATCAAGTCTTCTTATTATTAAGTTTCATTGTTTCGTATATGCACTAATAGCTTTTTAAATGCTGAAAATGAACGTGAAACACGCATAAAATTACAAATAAACTAGGCCCGAATCGAAATCCTCGTTGAAACCGAATACCGAAAACATATCGTGTGTTCTTGTTTTTTTTTTTTTCATCTTCTCTTGTTGGTGAATTTCGCAAACATGTGCGGACCAAATTGTCCTTGCCGACATTGGTGTGAAAGACCGCCTCTGTCGACGTCAGTCCTACCGAAATGAAAAGGATGCCGTCTGGACCCCGAAGGCCGGTATCTTTTGAAGTCCATTGTCCAGTTATTTGTTACTCAATGTGAAACTGAAATCATAAAGTCAAGGGATAATTTTATTTGTTCAGATTGTGTCGGCCGGTCTTTACGTTCTACGGAATGGCGGGCGTAGAAATTAGTACTTGCAATAAATGTTTCATTGTTAAGTGAAATTATATCGTTGGAGATCTCGTATTTTACGAGTGCTTATAAAATTCGACAATAGTAATAAAAACTTTCGTTTATTTTTAACATTTTTTTAATGATACAACTTACTTTAGCAATAAAATAGAAGCTGTACTGTCATATATCTCTTAAAGTTATAAGTAATTAACAAAAAACGGACGGCAAACAAATAATTGCAATTAGTAGAATACCTGATGATGATCTCTTATAAGCATCACTTATACTTTAATTTATATTTGCTCGATAACTATTCTCTAAATTCGGACCCAATTCGACAAGAAAAAACAATATTTATTCGCAAAATCTCACTTAGTTAATTCTGGGAACTCATACCTTTCAATGTTCATATGTTTTCTTCCATATTTCCTTTCACTTTTTCCTATAGGTTGCTAACCCATATATATCGGGAAGTCATTACCGATTTTTCTAGCAGATGTCGCTAGTCTTAAGTATACAATGTTATGATTTGACACATATGTCATTTTATTCTACTGACATCAAGCGTTAAAACCATATATGTTATATTTTGTGAAAGTAACACCGTCATAGATTTATACATCTTTGAAACTGTCGAGTTTCGTGCCTGAAAAAGTGCATTTGCGACACGCATTACTTTTCTTATTTAAACAAAAGAAAAGAGCCGCTGAAAGTCATCGTTTGCTGGTAGAAACCTACGGCGAGCATGCTCTAAGTACAAAAACAATTCAAAATTGGTGATTTCAATATGCGAGACAAAGAACGTTCTGGTAGACCGAAAAAGTTTGAAGATGCGAAACTGCAGGAGCTATTGGATGAAGACCCAAACCAAACTCGAAAACGATTGGCAGAAGCGTTAAATGTGGTCCAAGAAACGATTAGCGACCGATTACGAGCAATGAGAAAAATCCAAAAGATGGGCAAATGGGTGCCACATCAATTGAATAACAGGCAAATGGAAAACGGAAAAATCTTCTGTGAAATGCTGCTTCAAAGGTGTGATCGGAAGTAACTTCTGCATCGAATAGTGATGAGCGATGAAAAATTGATTTATTTCGAAAACCCTAAGCCCAAAAAATCATGGTTGTCACCTGACGAAGCAGGTCCATTGCCTCCAAGATCAAATCGTTTTGGTCGCAAGACAATGCTCTATGTTTGGTGGGACTAGAATGGGGTGGTGTATTACGAATTGTTGAAACCTGGTGAAACTGTTAATACTGATCGCTACTGATAACAAATTATCAATTTGAACCATGTATTGATAGAAAAACGTTCAGAATGGGCCCGAAGACACGGTGAAGTAATTTTACAGCACAATAGCGCGCCATTTCATACAGCAAAACCGGTCAAGGAAGCGTTGAAAGCACTTGGATGGGACATAATATCACACCCGCCGTACTTTCCAGATCTTTCCCCGCCGTCTATCACCTTTTCGCCAAATTCTAAGAAGTTAGAAAATGGCTCGATGGCTTTGCTCAAAGGACAAACAGTTTTTTTGGGATGCATCCATAAATTTTTTGTAAAAATTATGAATTTTTTTTACAAAAAGGTACATTTGAAGAAGCATCGTTTTTCCCAAATCCCTGAGCATAATTTTCTTATTGCACCAATAAAACGACAAATGCACATGAATCGTTCTGTGCAAAGATTAACAGATTGATCGATTAACAGTCGATACCCTAATATTTTTAGCTTCGTTAAGGTGCTAAAAGGTATACAAAGCGAAACTTATATTCGCTTTAAAAGTTGATCTAACAAGAAATCGAAAATTATATTATAATTGAAAAGAACACTTTTTAAGAAGGGCAATGAATAATTTGTTACAGAAACACAACACTGTATTTGAGTTTGCAAAAAGGGATCGTGTGAGTTTTTGCCTATTAGCTCAACATTTTAGTTTTACTACTACGCAGGGCTGAAAAAAATACTTTTTCAAAGTTTAGTCATTTTTTCTGTGCGTTTTTCAGTGCTATACTCAAAAACGAAAACCGGTTTTTTCTAACACAAAAAACAGATGTATTTTAGGAATAGCAAGCCAAATACAAAAAGTATATTTTATTTTACATTTTATTAAAATCATAAATAACCAAACATTTTTAATAAAAACAATACAAAATTAGTAAAACTAAATGATTTTCTTGTTTAATAGCCCGTGTAATATCGTTTTTGCTTTCCATTAAAATTTCGTTTTGTGCTTCTTCTGTTGTAGGATCGTCCCTGTTTAACGTCTAGTAGTAGTTCGATATAATATTAAAATTTCACCTTCTTTGATATCGCTTTTCCATTTCTTTTACATCTTGGTGAAATCTTTCACCTTGTTCCTCGCTGACAGCACCAAGATTGTCTGGAAAGTAGTCTAGGTGTGAGTGGAAAAAATATACTTTTACGCTCATGTTACAGCCTAAATTCGTGTGAAGTAACGCATGCTGTTGAAGCCATTGTAAATTATAATTTACGCTGTTGATTATAATCAATAACAAAGTATAAAATGAAACAATTACCACTTTAACAAAACACAGAAAACACATGTGTAGAGTACAGAGTCAAGAGACACACTGTATGAAGAAAGCAAAGATTTGACAGCTATTCAGTGTTGCCATCCGACCAAATTAATATTTCCCACGCCCAATCTAAACCTAATTTTAATTTAATCACTGAAGGTTGATATATAACCCCTTTCCACATTAATTTTCGTGTTCTGTGTACGTGTTTCGACAACTTGGTTATCATCATCAGCAGATAATTAAACAGTGTCCCACCTAGAAAACTACGGCAAACATACCCATACGAAAACAAATTCCGCACACGATCTGTACCGTTGAAAGCCAAAACGCACACTGATGCGACGCTGTTTAATTATCCGCTGATGATGATAACTTAGTTGTCGAAATACGTACACAGAGCACGAAAATTAATATGGAAAGGGCTTCGGTGATTAAGTTAGTCAACCACAGGCTCCCCCAAAATTACTTAACTTTAATTATTAAAATTAAACACCGTAATATTTACTTTATCTAAAATGTCCAATTGTAGATAATTTCAATTGAAATTTGTTTCTAAACCGTGCGTGATGGAATTTCTTTTATTTTTTCCTTAATCAACGTATAAAAAACTATAAATATCACTGATTATATTTGAAACAATTTTTCTATCGCAGGCCTGTGTTCTAGGTACATCATAGATTTGTAACATTTGTAACTATATGAATATATTATTTTTAATAGACAATTGTATAATAATACAATATATTTCATTCGTATAGTTTTGCAAGAAAAGTCTAAGTGTCTAATTCAATTGTTTATGTTTTAATTATAAGTGTACAAATGATTGAAGTTGTTCACTTCAAACTCGATTAAAAATTTATTGAATGTTCATTAATGAATGATAATTAAGAGATCATACGATAATAGATTGTCACTTCAGCGAATAAACTTTATTTTTCGAAAAGACCTCTGTATTCTCGGGCAGATGTAACTTGGGCCGATGGTCAGACCATTAGAAAGGGTAAACGTATCAATGAATTGTAAAAAGTTGTTTGAAAAATTTGGTACAATAAGTAAACGTTCCATCCATATAAATTTTGTCACAGTTGCATAGGAAATGCACAAGAAAATACTACTAAATTGTTAGTACTATCGTTTATAACTATAAAGTTCTCTCCCTGTTTTCCAGTTGGTACAAACCAGGGCTGCACGTACATCCATCGCACATTGAGATAAAGGTGGATATTTTTTTCTGCGAGCGTTGTACACATTTCGTTTAACACATTTTAAGTCTGACACAGATGTTTACCTCACTCTTACTCTGAAATACCTGTCGACAAAGTTTTGAGGACCTGAAATATCTTCTGTCGCTTTCCTCAATTTCATTTTCTTTCGATGGATGGTTATGTTCAGAATTTTGCCTTACTATAAATTCTATCACTTCCTTCGCTAACGGTAAAAATATTGGCCCTACATGAAGTTCTCTTGGCGGTAAACCGCCATTTCCTTTCACCATACTTCACCAAATCTGATTTATAATACAAAAAGTATACGTTTGAAAAATCAAAAGAACTTGACCACGCACACTAAGGATTTCTCGTAATTGACTCATGATATTTACACTTTGTGAACTAAATAACTCTTTCAACTCACAGGATGAACTGAATACTGTCCGTATATAATATCTTCTGTCGCTTTCCTCAATTTCATTTTCTTTTGATGGAAGTATACGTTTGAAGAATCAAAAGAACTTGACCACGCACACTAAGGATTTCTCGTAATTGACTCATGATATTTACACTTTGTGAGCTAAATAACTCTTTGAACTCACAGGA
This sequence comes from Dermolepida albohirtum, assembly GCA_031893035.1. Classification (NCBI taxonomy): domain Eukaryota; kingdom Metazoa; phylum Arthropoda; class Insecta; order Coleoptera; family Scarabaeidae; genus Dermolepida; species Dermolepida albohirtum. The sequence goes on along the minus strand of JAVIWB010001941.1, from coordinate 254,456 downwards.
TGAACTGAATACTGTCCGTATATATTTGTATAAATGGAGGTGAGTTTCTTTAAACTTATTAAATTTACAATTAGGTAAATAAAATCCTAAATTTCTAGAAACAATTAAGTAATGAAGAGCCTGTTCGTGTGAATGTTAATTATTAATTCCTATCCTACTTAATTACATAAATGCTTTTAATTTTAATCTCTATAATCCTTTGGTCCAACTTACATACTAAGAATGTTACCTGACTAATCTTCGAGGGTTAAATAATGACCATTGGCCCAAATTACAATCGCCCGTATTCTCAACCCTGAAAACTTCCCCTTCCTTTTCATCCAGAACTTGTTGGCGCTTAATTGAATCCACCAAATTTGATCGAATTTATGAACAGTCAAATATTGTTTATTAAAACAACCTGTCGTAAATATTTACTACATAAATTTTCCCTAATTTTGGGGTATCTGTGCAGAAATAAAGTTCATTGCAGCATGGATTAGATCAAAACATTTCCCCAAGGCGATTCCATCATCTCCCTACAAATTGTTAAAATTTCTTTCTCGTGATTCGTGTGTATTCTACACAACAACCTATTTAGTTATTTATCGCGATTTTAATTACAATTTACGCTAATAATTAGTCCGTATAGTCTAAACAACGATAGCTTGTGACCTGTATTTGTTGAGGTTTTATGACGCACATTGTCACTTGTCTGTGTACTGTAAGTTTTAGTGTATACAATAAATAATATAACTGTCCAAGCTTTACATTTACAATTTAATGCTAATTGATATACAGTGTGTTTATATATAAAGAGTGTTTCAAATTGCGCGGTTTTTTTAAAGAATAAATAAAATATAGATGGCTTACTGAATTTGTCTGGATATTTGGGCACTTAAAAAGTGTGATGTATGACATTTCTAAAAATGGTTTCGTACACGGTACAACAACGCATTTAAATTGTTGAGTTATTTTATGAAAAATCAGCATTCTGTGAAAAGAGTTTTTCGAAAATTACGTGAATTTTATGGTTTATATAATCGTCCATCTGAAAGCACTATTGGTCGAATTATTAAAAAATTTCAAGAGACCGGGTCCGTGGAAGATCAAAAAAGTGAAAAATACAGTCTCGTAGTGGTCGTTCACAAGAAGATATTGGTTTGGTTCGTGAAAGTGTTGCTGAAGATCCTGAAATGTCCATTAGACGACGTTCACAACAACTTGGACTTAGTGGATCAACAACATGGCGTGTTTTACACAAAGATTTAGCTTTGAAGGCATATAAGTTTCGAATAACACAGGAACTGAAGCCATTAGATCATTTAAAACGTCGTTCATTTGTCAATTTCATCAATGAACAACCAGCTAATTTTTCTCAAAAAATAATGTTTTCCGATGAGGCACATTTTGAACTTGGTGGCTATATTAATAAACAAAATTGCCGTATCTGGGGTGAGGAAAATCAACGAATTATTTATGAGAAACCTATGGATCCTAAACGAGTTACTGTTTGGTGTGCATTATGGTCAGGTGGTGTAATTGGACCTTACTTCTTTGAAAATGCTGCTGATGAAACTGTAATTGCCAATGGTGATCTATATAGTCGGATGATAACCGAATTTTTGTGGCCTGAATTAATGAATATTAATCTAAAGGGTATGTGGTTTCAACAGGATGGCGCTACACCTCACTTTGCACACGAATCAATTGATTTATTGAGAGAAAAATTTCCTGGACGTGTAATCTCAAGAAACGGTGATATTAATTGGCCACCGAGATCATGTGATTTGACACCGTTAGACTATTTTTTTTGGGGGGTTATGTGAAAAGTCAGGTTTATGAAAACAATCCACTATCAATTCCTGCTTTGAAAGACGTAATTATTCTTGTCATTGGTGAGACAGAGACTCAATTATGTCAAAATGTCATTGAAAATTCTAACAAAAGAGCGGACGTCTGTGGAGCTGCAAGAGGAGGCCATTTGGCAGAATTGTTGGTATTCGTTCTTCAACTTCAACAGTCCTGGGCTGTATACACTCCGCGCAACATGAATAGGACCAACTGCATATATGACATTTGTAGTTGGTATAAACATGGTAGCGCGCTGGAATTGTTATTTTCGAAAATAAGAGGGTTGATAAAAAGATGTATGTATGTACCAAATATAATTTTTGTAAAAGTCAGTGCAAATGTATGTTACTTATGACAATAAGTAGAGTAATTAAACGCCACTTGAATACGACCAATCTACAAAATAAAAGATTCGTTTGCAATAACAAAATACTTTATTGTTCAATAATGAGTACTTTTGCCATTATTTCTTATAACCTCAAATAGCCGGGATGGAATGGAATTATACAGGGTTCTCAAGTAGTCAACGGGAAGTTCCGCCCAACTTCGTTTCAGCGCCTGCTCTAGTTCGTCAGCGCAACTGAATTGGGTAGCATTGGAGTACAATTTACGCGACAACCATCCCCAAACATTTTCTATGATGTTCAGGTCGGAGGAGAGCGATGGCCAATCGAGAACCTCCATGCCTTGTTCTTGAAACCAGCGTCGAACAATGCGCGCGGTGTGAATACTGGCATTATCCTGTTGGAAAATAAACGGCCCACCTGCCATAACGTTGGAAAATTTATCTTTCACCTGTTGCAGCAGCTGGACGTACTTTTCCGAATTCTGTCTGCCCTTCACTATTACTAAATCAACAGGTCCGTTATAGGAAACAGCTCCCCATACCATGACTGAACCAACATCGGCTCGCCTTCGTGACTGAATCACTTCATCTTTACGTAAATCGTGGAAATAATAAGAAAACCCATCCGGGCCATCTAAATTAAACTTCTTCTCGTCACTGAAAATAACAGTTTGCCATTCTCTTGTCCACCCCATTTTTGCTTGAGCAAACTGAAGACGTGCAGTGCGCTGAAATTCCCTTAAAGGAGGCCGTCGTTTAATTTTCAAACGTTTTAAATGCGGACAGGTCTTCAGTAACTTCTGTACAGTTCTTACCGATGCATTCGTTCCAACGTTATTCGCGATTTGTCTTGCCGTTAATGCCGAATTCGATGCTTCGCGTAATATGGCTCGACGTTCTCTCTTAGTTGTAACGGATGTTGTTCGCCCTTTAAAACGTTTTCCATAATTCTCGGGATCCTTAATAAAATTGTTCACAACCTGGTGTGATCGACTTATTTTCTTTGCAGTAGCCCTTGAGGAATACCCTTCTTGATGGAACGCTTTAATTTTTCCAATTTCTTCCATACTTAAGCACTTCTGTCGTCCCATCGTTGCACAATACCCTTAATTACAGATGTTTGTTTATCCGGATACACGTTGTAACTCGACACTCATCCGGTAGCTTACTATTAAATACTGGTCGTATCCAACCGGCGCGGTGCATTTTATATGTATGTGGTACTTACGTCACCCAATGCATAACGTTAGGCACTATTGCGCAATAATGCGTATTATTTGCCATATCATACCATTACAAACTTGCATTGTATTTTTAGTAAATGAATTGTTTTTCAAACCACCGAAAGCTTGCAACAAGTCGGGTGGTCCTATTCATGTTGCGCGGAGTGTATTTCTAAAGAAAATGATCACGATTCGTCGAATCCGACGACTGAGCAGTTTCAGTTGAATACTGAATTCCTTGAAGTAAAACGTTCTCGAAAAATGTTTCGTAGGAGTTTTTTAATTGCTTCCTAACCTATTGGAAAGTATTCCTCTCGTTTTCTTAAAGGAAACAAAGTCCAATAATACTTTGCGATGCAGTGGCATGCTAGACCATGTACTCTAATGAGTTAATGAGTGAATTTTTAGCGTGTGAACTACCCATTCTCCATTTCTCACATGTGACAGTTTTATCAGTTGACAAACTGATTCGTGTAGAATTGGGTTTCACCACTCATTATTTACTAACAAATGAACTCAAGCTGCTTCCTAGACAATTCTAGCACACTAACAACACACGTAAGTTGTTGCAAATCAGTTCGATTAAGTTATTAAGTGTCACCAGTCGTTGAATGATGAATGAACTCAAGTTGCTTCCTGAACAACTAAAGCAGATGACCAACACAAGCAAATCAGTTTGTTTGAATTCAAATGTAGACAAAGATCCAATACCACATTCTGGCATCTATGAGTTTCCAGCAGATACGAGCGTTAAGAAAAGTCCGTAAATGGAAGCGGGGGTGTACTTTAGTAAAAGTGTTAGTTTGAACACTAGGTAATAATAATGTGGGTATAAAATAATCAGTGTGTAGTTGGTGGTTAGAGAGGAAAGTTGTTACGGAATTGTTCTATGCGAGTTTTACCGTAGATCCATGTATGACATTGAGATTAATTATCTGCCGACGATGATAACTTATTGTCGAAAATATTGATATGGTAAGATATTTTATTTAGCTCTCTTAATTAATTCAACTATCTATTTAAGCTTGCTTTGATCCCTAGCTCAATTGAATCTCTTCGAATTGGGGCTCCAAAAACATTGTTGATTTTCTTCCGAAGACGTTGGATTTTTTAATTTCTAGCGGAACGTGATCTTCCAGTCCTCAATTGGTTTATGACTTTAACATTGCTTCTCTTTCTTGAAAATGAATAACCAAATAAAGAATCGTTTGTTGAATGACGCGTTTGAGACATTAAAACAACGACGATATTCTCGTTAAGTCTGGTATTACTGAGACTAAATGTCAAAAATAAAATTTCGTTACTTTCGTTGCTTCGGCAACACCGTAGTTTCGCATAACTACTCTTCCAGTTGTCCTTTAAAATCTCAAAAGGAAAACAAATTAAAAGATTTATAATCATGGCTTTCTTAGTGTACTATCGAGACTTTTACGCAACTCTGTATGTGTAGAACTATTCAAAAAATTTTAATTAAAAGAAACAAAATAAATATTTTTATAAAATAAATAACTGCGGAAATAATTAATTGATATTAAATAATAAAATATATTATAAAAGCATTTTATTTCTAACTTACCTATATTTATAGTGCCTTCTGGAAACAGTTTCTGCCGGAGGTCCCATGGTGTAATGGTTAGCACTCTGGACTCTGAATCCAGCGATCCGAGTTCAAATCTCGGTGGGACCTTTCTTTTATTTTAATTATTTCTTTTAGAATTTTATTGTTACAGTGTTGACTAGATATTTATCAAAAAGAAATTCCAATAAAAAACAATTTAAAAGTTAATCGATAATTTAAAAGTCGTACTGTAAAAATGTTTGTAGTTTGTTTATATTTAAATTTTGCAAAAATATCTTGGGTATGGCATTTCGTGCTATTTATTTTCTTTAATAAATTAACAATAATAGAAAATATGTACAATAAAAGATCTGTTCTTGCTTTAACAATATTAAATTTGTTTATTTTTTAAAACAAAAAGCCGTATTTTCAGAACTAGTTATAAGACGTCTAATATAATTTTACACTCTATAATTAACGACGGGTTGAAAATTGCTGATGCCTCTTTACAGGTCTGAAGATTTTTGGAGGGTTTCTTATTTTTATTCGAAGTGTGCTATGTAATTACCGAAGAGCAGGTGATGAATATGATACCTGACGCGGTAAAAGATTATCACCTAGGCAGATTACCTAGGGCTTCTTGTTGAAATAATCTATTATTACAGCCTTATTTTTCCCTATAATTTATGATACCTTTGTTGGTTATAGTGAGAATATTTTATTTTAATTTTACAATTGATTACACGTTCAGGAAAGTATCTGTCGGCTAACTATTTGTTGAGTAGTTAATGTTTGTTTTCGTCGATGGCTTTTTACGCAGATGCTGTAATAATAATTCGTTTATTTTCTGAAGGACGTTCGTTAAGAAAACAAAAAAAATAGGCCAGAAACCTATCAGCAATTGCAACCATTAAAAAAGAATTTTTTGGTACAAAGTTAGAACAAAATTAAATTTAAAAAATCAAAATTTCTCTTATAATATTTCAATATTTATATTCAAAAGTATTGGGTTGGCAACTAAGTATGATACTTTCCGTTTTTACTGATAGTGAGCGTTGCTTTATTTTTAGTATAACGTGTGTTAGTGCTGTACTTTACCGTTTGTCGCGTGATACTTGTCACATTGACGTAACTTCAGAAGCAAGTAGTGCGTGATTTTTATTAAAGCTATTAGTTGTAGGTTAATTTTAAATGGAGTGCAGAAACGAACATTTTCGACATATTTTACTATTTTATTTCCGTAAAGGAAAGAAAGCTGCTGCGGCTCACAAAAAGATATGTGAAGTTTATGGTGCTGATTGCTTAACAGAGCGCTCGTGTCAGAATTGGTATAAAAAATTCCGTTCTCGAGATTTTCCCTCAAAGATGAGCAACGTTCTGGTCGGCCTACTGAAGTTGATGATGACCAAATCAAAGTCATAATTGAAGAGGATCGTCATATAACTGTTCGAGAGGTTGCGGAGAGGCTACATGTATCGCACACAACAATTGAAAAACATTTAAAATGTCTTGGGCTAGTTAAGAAGCTTGATATTTGGGTACCTCACGAATTGAAAGAATTTCATTTAACACAAAGAATCAATCATCTTTGCGATTTGCACCTTAGACGAAATGAAACCGACCCTTTCTTAAAAAGAATCATCACTGGTGATGAAAAATGGGTCCTGTACAGTAACATAGTTCGAAAACGATCATGGAGCAAACACGATAAACCAGCTCAAACCACATCGAAAGCTGAATTGCATCCAAAAAAGATCATGCTGTCAGTTTGGTGGGATTACAAAGGTGTTGTGTTTTTTGAGCTGCTTCCAAGGTACCGAACGATCAATTCTGATGTTTACTGTCAACAATTAATAAAACTGGATGAAGCAATCAAAGAAAAACGGCCAGAATTGTCAAATCGGAAAGGTGTAGTTTTCCACCAAGATAATGCAAGGCCTCACACATCTTTGGCAACTCGTGGGAAACTATTGGAGCTTGGCTGGGAAGCGATGCTACATCCCCCATATAGCCCTGATCTAGCACCATTTGATTACCATTTATTTCGAAGTTTGCAGAATTCTTTGAATGGTAAAACTTTCACAAATGACGATGACCTTCACTCGCACCTGGTTCACTTTTTTGCTGATAATGACCAGACATTTTATGAACGCGGAATTATGCAGCTGAAAGAAAGATGGCAAAAGGTCATTGAACAAAATGGAAAATATATAATTGATTAAAAACCATTCTTTGTTTAAAAAAAAGTGTTTTATTTTATACTACAATACCGAAAGTACTTAGTTGCCAACCCAATATCACATTAAAAAAACATATTTATTTATTTATTATTTATAAACAATTGAATTAATGTTAAGCACAATTGTCAAAACAATAATATAATACCAAAAATAATAATCTTTATTTGTCCTCCTTCAATCACACATCGTTTGAAATGCTAATTAAATGTTCTTAGCTACATAGAATATAAGTGATTTCATCTAGACGTTCGAACATTAAAGTAAACACCATTTAAAGCACTATATATATATTAATTATGTCATAAATATTCAAATCATCTAAATAAAGTAAGTGATTGCGTATTAATTTGCCCAACGAATCATTAATACATGTACCAAACAACAAGGGTCCAAGGTTAGAAGACTGAGGCACCCCAGACTACATTTTAAAAGAAGCGCACGGTTTGGTGGCTAATAAAAAAAAGGACAGAAAGGTACAAGGAGGTTATGTTTAATATTCGCGGTTGACACTCTTGCAAAACAGGACGAAATCATCTAAAGAATGACCGATATTCGCATGATCGAATACACCATTCGATGCCATCTAATTAAAATCTGGATTTAGAGATCGAAATCTTTATTTGTCCTCCTCCAGTCATACATACATCGTTTGGAAGGCTAATTAAATGTTCTTAACTACATAGAATATAAGTGATTTCATCTAGATGCTCGAACATTAAAATAAACACCATTTAAAGCATTAGCATTTTATATATATGTATACATATATATTAATTATGTCATAAATCACAAATCATCTGAATAAGCCAACTGCTTGCGCTTTAGCTTGTCCAAAAAATCATTAATGCATATACCAAATAACAAAGGTCCAAGGTTAGAAGACTGAGGCACCCCGGACTACATTTTAAAAGAAGTGCACGGCTTGGTGTCTAATAAAAAAAGGACAGAAAAGTACAAAGAGGTTATGTTTAATATGCGCGGTTAACATCCTTGCAAAATCCAACGAAATCAACTAAAGAATGACCGAAAGATCCTCTCAGGTGGAATACATCATTCGGTGCCATCTAATTAAATAAGGATTTAGAGATTGTGTTGCAAGAAGGAAGTCATTACTGCAAAGGGGTAACAAACAGAAACGGTTGGAATATGCAGCACGTAGTGCTGGATGTGGTCTATCTTACGTAAGGATCTTGGTCGATATTTCGAATCGTCACCGTTTCAGTCTTCGGGCTCTTGAAAAGCTTGAATAAGATCCATGTTTTCGACCAAAAATTTCGTTCAGTGATAAGGCCCATTTATGGTTCAATAGCTACGTCAATAAGCACAATTGAGTAACTGTGAATGGTGCCCGTTATTGCGCCATGATAACAGATTATTTGCTGGCCGAAACTGAAGCCCGTGATCTTGACATTTGGTTAGAATAATATGGCGCTACTTGCCACACAACCCGTGAAAGCATTGCTTTATTGCGAGAACAATTTGGTGAATATTTAGTTTTACATAATGGACCTGTGCAACGGCTACATAGATCATGCAATATCACACCTTAGGCTTTTTCCTTTGGAGCTATGTAAAGTCCAAAGTCTACGTGGATAAGCCAGCTACGATTAAACAATTGGTAGTCAACATTACTCGCATTATTATCCAAATACCACTTGAAATGCTCGAACGCGTCAACGAAAATTGGAACTTTAGAATGGATCATGTTAGGCGCAGTTACGGCCAACATTTGAAGAAAATATAATAGTTTTCAAAAAATAAATATCAAGAATGGTTCTTTCGTATGATAATAAAGAATCCCCAATAAATTGAAGTTTTTATTTTCTTATTATTGAAAAAAGTAGCTCCAAATTAATTATCCCTTATTTTGTTCATATTAATACGTTTATATTCAGCTACTTTCCCTACTTATTTAATACTAGCGATATTGACAAAATTATATTTCTACCAAATCAATGTAATTTACAACTTTTACAACTTAGAAATGTTTATAGGAAAACCGCAGAATTATTATGGAACTATAGAAATTTCTCTGGGTCTATAATTGATTCGTTTTTGATAAGGGATTTGTTTATTATTACGAACGTACGAAATTGTTCTTGCAAATTTATTTATAAAACTAAAACAATACAACCATCTCGTCTTTGTTAAGTTATTGACTTAATTATTCCTTGCAGATATAAGATTAAGAGTCCAAAAGATGTCAACGTCAAAGAGAGGGCCACATACTTTTATTCATGCTCAGCATGTAGCTAATCAATCGGTGGATGGGGTTTCAATGAATGAAACCGTAAAGATCTGTGCTCGCAGGCCATAAACTTACCACAATACGAATTTTAGAAGCACATCGAATCAACAAATGTTGGTTTCTGTTCATTAACTTGTTTTCGAACAAAATTTTACGGACAAATTTATGGACACTTTACCAAGAATTTAATGGATTGGAAAATGGCAGTGACAAATATTTTAAAGTGAGTATATTTATTTATTTTTGTATTTAAATATTATCAGCTTACAAAAGACTAATTACAGGTTAGTATTACAAATAAGAAACACATTAGCACACATACGTGTAGTTTGTGGACTTGGCACTGATACACATTTACATTTACAGTAATATTATTTGTAACTAAGTCATAAGTATGTAACCATTAAATTTTGACCAATTGGTTGAATCTTAATAACTTGTAGAATTAATGTATTTCCATTTAAATGAACGTTTATTCCTTCTTAGCACAGATGTCTCTTGTTTCAAATTTCCTTATTTTTATTTATATCAACGGTGATTTACAAGGTATTTACAAGAATGTCTTCTACTTTCGACTGGAACTCTTACAGGATTTATAAATTCGATATACCGAGTTTTCTATGACATTATTGCATAGCTTGACGAAGTGTTACTGAAATAATTTCAAGTTAAAAACTTCTTCTGGAACCGCGTCACTGGTATAACTGCGGACGTTTCGTACCCACTCATATGGGACATACTACTGCTACTGTCTGTCGCACTGAAACTCAGTTTCAGTGCGACAGACAGTAGCAGTAGTAGAGCCCTGAAGATGTCCCATACGAGTGGGTACGAAACGTCCGCAGTTATACCAGTAACGCGCTTCCAGCCCGGAAGTCCAGAAGAAAATAGTATGGACCACCACTGCGGAAATCTACGTACCAAATCATTTTATTGAATTAATTGTTCAAATGGTCCACCCAGTTGCTGTATAGTATACACAGTCTAGCTTTGCTTAGAATTGAAGAGATAGTTCATTTCGCAGTTTCACTATCAGCACGAATAGTTTCTGCGGCATTCATAATTCTAGCAAAAAGTTGTTCTCTGTTGTTCTTCCGCATAAACCAAATTTTTTAACCTTCCCCATTAAAAATAATCTAGGGGATTTCAGTCTGATGACCTTGGCGGCCAAGCAACTGCTGAACCTCTACTGGTCCACCGGTTCGTATAATTTTGATTAAGAAAATTTGTTAAGCTATCTAGTAAGGTGCGGAGGTGCACCATCGTGCTGTATCCACATTAGCCGACTTACATTAATATGAACGTCATCCAGTAACGTTGTAAGGTCATTTTCCAGGAAACGTAAACTTCAGAGTCGAATGGTGTAATTGTGCTTTTCGACAAGTTTTCCAACACAGTTCTCCAAACGGGCTCAGACAACTATTCCCGTTTTGGGAAAATATACCAAGCAGTTATCGAAATGCATTTTTAAGTACTTACGAAACGTTCCACGTTGAATTTAAAACACTGAGCCTTTTGGGTGATATATTTCTCACACCATCCTTAAAAATCTGCATTTGATTTGATTGGTCGTCGAATTTTATTAGGAATGTATCTTCTTTCAAAAATAAGGTTCCTCTGGTTGAAATATTAATTGTAAAACTTTCAAATATTCATATACAGTGTGAGCAACAATGAGTGACCTGATCCTACACTTCTTTCCATTCATATCACCTCAATATTTACTTCCTCTTAAAAGTGAAATTAGACAGTGTCTCACGCAATTCTAATAACTATAATAAAAATATGCTAGCTACTATGTAAATAACAAATAGTACTGTGAAAATGACATTTTCGCTGCGCATATGTGAACTGAAGACTTTAAAAAGACTGATGAAGGCTAGCATATAAGTATAAATAATGGATATTAATCACAAAACAAGTTCTGTATACTGCACGTCAATGAAATGTTAATGACATAAACATAGAGTAGGAAAACTCACTAGAAATTACTAAATTGCTAACTTCAGATAGGAAAAAGGAAGTAAGTACTGATATGGGGCGTGCGGGAAGTAGTAAAAGATTAGATCAATCATTGTTCCTCACTCGTTATATCATCGTTGTTTATATTCTACCTGATTTGTTTTTGGACTTGTTTGAAATATACCTAGTCCTACTTGAATCATCCATTTTGGCTAAGAGCGTGTTTCTTACAGCTGATTCTAACTTATCTTGTTGATTCTTCCAGTGCAGATGCAAGAATGAATGCTTTTACTTCTTTTTCAGTCTCTCTTAGCTTCAAGCAGATAGTAATGTTTTAATGTCTATCAATCGATTATTAGATTTGGTATTATCTAATTGGGGTAAGGTGTTTGGTATTCAACGTGACCTGCTGACTACATCACCCGGTCTTGATTATTAATTCTTTGTGTACTTTGCCATCTAGACCTTTATTCTTTTCTAGTAACAATAATAAACGCTACAATTTCCATTGAGCTGATTATCATAAACTTTATTCTGATCTTCAATTAACAGATTGGAAGCTCTTGGATGTTTCTATTTACGTAAATGAAGCTGTACGTATGTTTTACGATATACTGGCTACTGGATATCTTTGTGCTTCCTTTTTCATTGGATATAAATTACCCACCTTGAGTCGATATAAAAAAAAAACTGAAGATCAAGCGCTGTTACTATAAAAGATGGAAGTCTACTGATTGTACTTACTACAAGAAAGAGTTTCAGAAACTCCGCAAATTGATAAAGTTGCTTACGATACATGTAATCCAAGAATTTGGCGGGTATTGGCCACCGATCTTCATTCTTTCTGGAGCTATACCAAATCTAAAACGTGTTCTAGTAGAGTCTCCAATGTATTAAAAGATATCTATTGCGAATAAAGCTCACCAAATAGTATTGCCAATGCTTTCGCGGCTTTTCCAGAGCACTTAGGTTATCCGTGCCAGTAAACGATTTATCTAATTCGTCACTTAATTATGCATTAGTGGCGTATTGTTTGTTTTCCAATTGATGAAATTTTTGAAAAAAACAAAAAAATTTAATAATAAGACTATTGTTGCAAATAACCTGGCTTTCACGTCAAAGATTTTGGTTTCCCTCTTAACACAATTTTAAATTTAAGAAGCAAGAAAAGTTTACGCTATCGTTATCATGCGCTGTATCTAAACGTTAAAGATAAAAACCCCATGTAAATGAAGATCTGACAACTTCTTAACGTGGAACGAACTGTCCACAGCTTGATTTGACATTCACAAAATCAATTTTCTATTTTATAAATATGCATGTGCAATATTTGCGAATCCACGTTTTGTTCTTTGTGAAATGCTAGAATAAAACTTTCCCCCTTGTTGACAAGTTAGCAGCATGCACAGGGTAAAGAAATGACCCAAAAATATTAACTTTTGGAACTTCAGAGTTTGATAGTAGATATTCTATTTTCATAATTTTTTCTTTGCAATTAAATATGTGACGACACACTTTCAGAAGCAAAATAATTTCGCTGTATAATTTTTGTTAGGACAAGAAACTGACCTGATATATTTTGTCAAAGGTTTTTTATTTAATAATATTTCATAGTGGTATTTTTCACCCTATCAAGCTTAATTTATTTTGTGTGGTAATTAATGTTTTTGTTCCAGTATAACACAGCCTTGTCTAAAACCAACTTGATGATTAAATATTAACAAAATTTCTTTGACAAGTACCAAATGAAAGGAATGTATCACACAATAGCATCGCCCGTACTGACCCAACAAAATCTACTTACACTGGCAAGTTTAAAAGAACTTTCCAATAATACTCATCCTTCTGTTGATTAAAGATTAGATAACCTTTTCTTAAGTACCTCTAGTAAGGTAAAAGACATTATCGTCAAGCTATAAAGATTGTACATAAAATGATAATTGCACTTACTTTTAGAAAAAAGCCAAATCAATACCTTGCAAAACTTGAAGATTATTTGATTGTTTACTAAATAAAATTAGAAAGTCATTTAGTGGGGATTGTAAATTGTAGAGATAAGGTGCATGAACTCAATAATACAGTCAAATAGAGCTCCTAGATTTGTAAACTGATTATTTCTAAATACAATCACTTAATCCACGTGACGTGAAGTGTACATCTACGAGGGTAGTTTGACAAGTAGTGAGAATGGAAAAGAAAAACGAATTTTTTAAATACAAAATAATTTTTATTTTTCAATATATTCTCCTAAAAGAACAATGCATTTATTCCAACGGTGCTCCAATGCCCTTATGCCATCTCTAAAATGCGAGTCCAGAAGGCTTGCAAAATACTCATTTACATTTTGGGTTCTCCAGAGCGCACTTCATCAACACAGCTTTTCTACCACGTTTAAATTCATTTACCCATCTACTTATTGTGGCGGATGATAGAGTAGATTCACCTAATGTTTCCCGTAGCTCATCTTTTATTTTGGTAGCTTTCATACCCTTAATTACGAAGTATTTAATCACCGCACGATACTTCGCTTTTTCCATTTTAATAAAACGTCGTGTTGCTTCTTTTTCAATCAGCAGTCAAAAAACTAATCAACCGATTTATCTAAATATCGGAATGTAAACATATAAATAAACAACCTAAATTACAGTGCATTTGTTTTACCAATTAGAGTGCCACCTATGTGTCATTCTCACTACTTGTCAAACTATCCTCGTATAAATTAGTTTCTCGGCATTTAAGCATACTCTTTAAATAATAGGCCAGTTATGAACAAACTACAAATTACTGCTTCATTGTGTTTGTTATCCTGAGCTTTATTCCAAAGAATATTTTTAAATACGATTTAAATATGTGTTAGTTATATATTATTTGTCGGGTTTTTCTATTGGTACATGGTTAAATTACGAAAAGAACAAGATATTTTCTTTGAATTAAATATGTTTTCATTGAACCATGCGGAATTCTCAAATTTAAATCACAAAGAAAGTATAAAAAGTTAATCTAAAAATATGCGAACGTAGTTAAAGTCAAACTATTTATTTCTCAGCAAATAAATGCATACATTTTGTTATTACATTTCGAAAGGTTGGGCGTTGAAAATGGAAACACTTCCGAATATATTCTCGGCATTGTGGTTATCCTGACTGTAATAGTTTGATATATGGGGTGTCATAAACATTATTTGCCTTGACGAAATATTGACTTTCCTTACTTGACTTTAATACAAAAACCAATATTTTCTGAGAAGTACCTTTTCACTGCTAACACATTGCACAAACTTTAGTTCCGTAAACTAAAATATTTTTGCTCTTGAAAAGTCTTTCTGAATGAAGGAAAGAAAGTATTAAAACAGCAAGTATATACATATAAGATATTATTACAATTATATCCACAATTAAAAATATAGCAACTGAGAGTACATAATAAAAAAATTGAATTTACAATTGTAGCAGATTTTGTGTTTTAATTTAAAAAGTTTACAATACTGGTGAACCAGTAATGTCATTATTGGCAATATATAACAGAACAAATAATTTTAGACTATATTGCTTTAAAATACCTCCTTAAAAGTGCATGATTTATATTGTTTTAATTATGGAACTAACTTTAAAGAAAACATAAGGTTTTGCTTTAAATATTAGAGCAATTTCGATACATCTTCCAACCCATTCCTTCTATATTCTCAAATTCAGTTTGTAACGAATGGGTAGTTACGAGTTGCATGTTTCTGTAAACGTTTCTTTTAAGAAGGGTTTGCGGATTGTTTGTAATGGGTGTTTCCAATTTCGCGGTTTTTTTAAAGAATAAATAAAACACTTAATTTGCATCCACTTTCATAAACTTTTTATTGGTAATTGAAGTATCAGTTATGACATTTAATATGCGAAAAATATCTGCCAAATGGCCTCCTCTTGCAGCTCCATAGACGTCCACTCTTTTGCTAAAATTTTCAATGACATTTTGACGTAATTGAGGCTCTATCTCAGCAATAACACGAATAATCTCATCTTTCAAAGCAGGAACTGTGTGTGGATTGTTTTTATAAACCAGTCTTTTCACATAACCCCTTTCTTGAGATTACACGTCCAGGAAATTTTTCTCTCAATAAATCAATTGACTCGTATGCAAAGTGAGGTGTAACGCCATTCTGTTGAAACCACATATCCTCTAGATAAATATTCATTAATTCAGGCCACAAAAATTCGGTTATCATCCGACGACATCGATCACCATTGACAGTTACAGCTTCACCAGCAGCATTTTCAAAGAAGTAAGATCCAATGACACCAACTGACCATAATGCACACCAAACAGTAATTCGTTTAGGATGCATAGGTTTCTCATCAATAATTCGTGGATTTTCCTCACCCCAGATACGGCAATTTTGTTTATTAACATAGCCACCAAGTCCAAAATGTGCCTCATCGGAAAACATTATTTTTTGAGAAAAGTCAGTTGGTTGTTCATTGATGAAATTGACAAATAAACGACGTTTTAAATGATCGAATGGCTTCAGTTCCTATGTTATTTGAATCTTAAATGCCTTCAGAGCTAAATCCTTGTGTAAAATACGCCATGTTGTTGATCCAAGTCCAAGTTGTAAACGTCATCTAATGGACATTTCAGGATCTTCAGCAACACTTTCACGAACCAAACCTTTATATAGGTACAGTAGTTTTAGTTTAAAAATTCGTCCTTCAAGAAAATTCCTGTATAATTAATTTAAAATTAAAAAATTGTTCCTTTAACATAAAATTTCAGGAGTGTTGTCAACTTAAGAAAAAAGATGTTCCATCGTTTATAATCATTCAGTAGATTAAAAGCTAAGACATGACCTTTCAATTCACGACTAATAAAAAATAGAAATTTATACAGTCACCCTATATAAATTCATTTTTCTCTTACTTTGGAGCAGTGTTTCTATAAGCTCTATAGAAATTTTCAATTTTCTAAGTAATTATTTGTAAATAAATGCAATGAAATAATAAATTAGAGTTTTTGACATTAGTGACATCTTTGTAGTAAAAGTAAAAGTTGGTCGAAGTATGTGAGTGTGTTATTTTGCACTACTTTACAGTTGACATAATTAACCAAAGTTGATAATAAAATGGTTTCTTTCTAACAATTTATTTGGTTCACGATTTTATTGCTAAAATTTTATTTTTTAAACAAATAAAATAACTAAATATATGATGGAACTACATGTTTACATAAACTGTGATAGTTTTGATTCTGTAAAATCTTAATATTACTTTTGGAAATAAAACGTTTTTCTATGATTTTGTAATTCTGTGTTTATTAGTGTTTAGTGTGAATTATAGGAAAACAATGTATTCATTTGCAATATCGAGACTGTGTTCGTTAAGTTCTCAAGTTACGAAAATTAATACTAAAGAAATAGGAAATTATACTCTAATATCAATTCATAATAGTGGTCTACTTTGCAATGTTTGTAACCATAACCTTATATCATGTAGATGCAAAAGTAAAAGTAGAAACTTAGATAAAAAGACTGAAAGTGGAACTGGAACCGAAACAGAAGATTTAAACGAAGAAATTATAGATAAAAATACCAAGATTCTAAATGTTAAATTAAATTCATTGAGAACAGATGTTCTTTTGAAGACAGGCCTTGGAATGGCTCGAAATAAAATTGAAACCCTATTCTATGAAAGTAAAATTCGAGTGAATGGTAAGAAAATTTTGAAAAAAAGTACTTTAGTAAATCCTGGTGATGAAATAGATATAATAAAAGGTGTCAGTATGAACAATCCTAAATTGCTAGTCGTTGCTAGAGTTGAAGTGTTATCAGTTGGTGAAAAAGAAGAAAAATTGAACATTAAATTAAGAAGAAATAAATCATTAATTATTGAAAATTATGAAGAACCATACAAAGGGAGTACTACAAGTAATTAATTATTAAATTAAATTCAATCAATTTATGAAGTTTGTGTAAAATTTATTTAGAAAATTATACTAAATTATTTATATAATTTTAGAAGTATTGAACTATAAATGTAATCAAATAATTTGATGTTAAAAATGAGAAATAAAATATTTCTATATATTTTTTAATTATTTAAGTAGATACCTTTATTTGGTCATATTCACACTATTACCACGAGATAGCGCAATAAGTTGTTTGTGTGGGTGTATGTATATCACATTCAAGAAAACTGTTACATTTATTCCATCTTCATCTAACAAATGCATTCATTACTTACTGTTTCTGTTATACACATTCATTAGGTACACTTTCGTTCAATCGCATTTGTTTTTGTTCGGCAGTTACCGACATGATTTCGTTGAATTTGTGTCTTTTGTCTTCCGATTATGCGAAAAAATCATATTAAAATGTAATTCCTTGGCCGCAAATAGTAATATCGGTTTTAATGCTGCAAAATTGGTGAAGTTTAAGTTATAATTTGGACATCCTGTTATTGACTGCGAAGGGGTAACGTTGTGCACTAGGTCGCAAAGACAGTATATTTCGATCCACCCCCCCGGAACTAATTATTATGTGGTTTATGTGATTAAATTATACTGAAAATGTGAAATACTAGGTGTTATGTTTCTGATAAAGGTAGGATTTTTTCTTCTACTAGTAGGAACACATGCACGAGTACCTAGAATATGTCTTAAAATTTTAAATTAAGTAATCTATCCAATAAATTTTCGAAATTTCCATCGTGTTATTACAAGCAGTTTTTACTTTGATATGTTTTTTTCTTCCTGACTGTTTCTTGTAGTTTCTTAGGCAATGAATCATCAGTGGTATTCATAGGCACTTATGTACTGCAAAATAGAAGTTTGAACCCTGAATATAACTGGTTTAAGGTATAAAATCTTAAAGATCTTATCGGATATTTACAAATTAATTTCAAGTTACTGCAAATGTTAGAATCCCCTACCAAGAATAACGTATTTGATTTTAACATTTTTATAAGCATCTAGTAGAATGGTTTTTAATATTTATATTATTCAATTTCGTTTTTATTATGTACAAGAGTGTAATGTATTATTTAAAGAATCATTAATTAGTCCGTGAATTTGTTGGACACGTACGTTATGTAATTATTAATTTATTGCATAAATTTTCTTAAATTTAAATCAGTTCCCCTATTAGATTTTATAATTAAATAATACGAGTCGTTTGCGTTTGAGGGACTCGTTTAATTCGTTTTAGGAGAGTTAAAAGTTAAATTGTAACTAAAACAGTTAAGATGTGGTTATTTATTTACAAACTACCATTTAAAAGGTATACATGCCTGTGCAGGACATTCACCTTCTGTTCTTGCACCTTTAATAACATATTTAACATGCACAAGTGTATTTTGATAAACATATTTAATCGTGTCTTAATATTACATTTCTAATGGGATTGTTTGAATTTATTATGAGCAAACATTTGCCGAAAAAAGAATACTTTGACATGAAAATGTCAAATTTCGACCTTGAAATGTCATCTTGACGTTTTTATTAAAAGAATATTAGGGCGAAGGTGTAATGTTAAGTTAAAGTTTTGCAAATACAGCAATAAATTAAACAATTTTCTTTATATTTATATAAAGAAATTAAGTTTCGTGTTATCTGTCATCTGTCTATTTAGTGTCAGCCAGTGGAGCATATTTGCACATTTTTTTATTTCGACAAATTGGGAAAGAAGCATTAGAGGTAGTATGTGTATACGAACTTGTATATTATCCATGAAATTATGATACTAGGGCACCGTACAAGCTAGCAAAAACAATATTGTAATTCGACAAAAAATCTCAAAAATAGGTAGCACTTGAAATATACACTGCCGGCCATAAGTGTATGTCCACTAAAATCTTAAAAAAGTATTATTTCTGTTTAAATTTTTGATTAAACGATGAGACCATCTTTAACTTCTATTACTACCTGACACAATCTCGTCATCCTCATTTCGCCAGAGTTTCCGGCTCTATTATTGATCACACATCCTGTAGTTGGATCGATAGTGTTTTAGGGAATATTGCAGCTGATTTTCGCACTTATCTGTTTAGTTCATCTCGCAATAGCTTTATAAGATTCAAGTTGGAGCTCTAAGAAGGCCATTTCATATAAAGGATTATACCTTTCAGTTCTAATTCCTTTAAATACTTCCGACACAATTAGGACATGTGTTTCACTGGAACACAGTTTTTTGCAATTAATCGACATATTGCTCCAGAATTTCTTCGGACGGTTTTTTTCTTGAAACAACGGCTATTTTGAAAAGATCGCCCATAGATGTTGCAGTAAAATATTCCCAAACCATTACTAATCGTCCTCTATGCTTGGTGGTGGATGCAATGCATAATTCAAAAACCCAATCTTCCGACAATCTTCTCTTTTTCAACCGAATATCTCGAATTTGATTTCGTCAGACCAGAACACTTTTCTCCACTCTTCCAGCATTCAATTCTTGTGTTGTCTTGTCTAAGCTAACTTTTATTTTTCTTGCGAAATAGGTTTTCGCACAACAACTCTCACTTCTTTGCGTAAACGTCTTATTTCGATTAATGTTTGTCTCTGCTGCTATTTTTGGTGCAGTTTTTCTCGATCCTCCGCTAGTTAATACTTACATATATCCTATATGTTTTAAGGACGCTTAATGAAAGATATTTTACGTGATTCTCTTGCGGTATAATCAGTTTTTCCTGAAATTCTCTTTACATTTTCTTAATGTACCTTCTTTCCAGTATCAAATTCCATCTGTACGGCTGTCCTCCTGCACTTATCCATGAAATTTTAACTCATTACACTAGATCGTGCGCATTTAGCATCTTTGGACACCTATTTCTCGGTTAAATTTTAATATTTCAAGATATTTTGAATGTTTTCTGTCCTAATCTGTACTGCGGATTAGAAAAGGCTTTTTCGATTAATTTGGCTACTTTACTCTTACAACTCATCTTTATCAAAGAATCATATGCTTATTTTTCACAAATACATGATACTATGAAGAGGGTTCACCAAATTCGATTTATATTTATGGCTTACAATAGAGAAATATGCTATAAGAATGAAGTGCATGAAGTCCTTCGTGATATTCTATATTAGAATATTTGGTAAATTCTTTTGTAGTTGTGAATAATAATGGTTGTATATTGTTATTAGAGGTCTTTAGGGTTTCTTTAACGTTGCTAAGTGGAAGTAAGTAATCATTTTCATAACCGGAATTACATTTGATATTATTCAACATTCACGGGGTGTACGAACACTTTTGTAACTAACTACATCAGATTTAAATATTAGCAGTAAGAGAGCAAATAATAAACACCATATATTAATGTTAACATGATGCAAAGGAAAATGTCTATATCACATCGTGCATGAATATTTGGCCATGCGGAAGCTCTGTGCAAAATGGGTACCGCGCGAGCTCACATTCGATCAAAAACAACAACGAATTAATGATTCTGAGCTGTGTTTGAAGCTGCTAAATCGTAATAAAACCGAATTTTTGCGTCGATATGTGACAATGGATGAAACATGGATTTATCACTACACTCCAGAGTCCAATCGACAGTCAGCCGAGTGGACTGCACGCGATGAACCGGCTCCAAAGCGTGGAAAGACGCAACAGTCAGCTGGAAAAGTTATGGCGTCAGTTTTTTGGGATGTGCATGGAATAATTTTCATAGATTATCTTAAAGAGGGCCAGTCCATCAACAGCGACTATTATACAGCGTTATTGGACCGTTTGAAGAACGAAATCGCAAAAAAACGGCCCCATATGAAGAAGAAGAAAGTCCTGTTTTACCAAGACAATGCACCGTGTCACAAATCAATGAAAACAATGGCCAAATTAAGTGAATTGGGTTTCGAATTACTTCCCCATCCACCGTACTCTCCAGATGTGGCCCCCAGCGACTATTTCCTGTTTGCAGACCTCAAGAGAATGCTCGCCGGGAAGAAATTTAGCAGGAATGAGGAGGTGATCGCCGAAACTGAGGCCTATTTCGAGGCTAAAGACAATTCGTACTACAAAAATGGTATCGAAAAGTTGGAAGAACACTATAATCGGTGTATCGCCCTCGAAGGCAACTATGTTGAATAATAAAATCGAATTTTGCCAAAAAACTGTGTTTTACTATGGTAGACCGGGGACTTTTCAGTTCGACTGTTACGTTTTATAAATACCTACCCATTATGTTTTAAAACTCTTTTATAAGGTTTTCCAATATGGATGATATGATTTTGAAGTGACATTTCGGCCATTTGTAATATGTCGTGATCTGTCATTTGTTTTCCATTGTATTCAGTAGTGTTTACAATTTCATCATGGAGAGATATACGCAAGAACAACGTTTACAAATTATTCAGTTTTATTATCAAAATAATCGTTCTCCAATTGCAACTTTTCGTGCGCTTTTGCCATTTTATGGTCGTAATAATCGTCCAAGTGTGCTCGCTATTTGTCGAATTGTTAAAAATTTTGAGGTTACATTTTCTTTACATAATTTTCAAGTGCCAATAAGACAAAGAACTGCTCAAAATAATGCAAATATTGCTGCCATTCAGGCAAGTGTTACTGACGACCGTATTTTGTCGATTCCAAGACGTTCTCAACAATTGCGACTGTCTCAAACCACAACCTGGCGGATTTTGAGAAAGGATTTGGGTTTGCATCCCTATAAAATTGTTCTCACTCAAGAACTGAAGCCATTGGATCACCGTAAACGTCGTGAATTTGCTGATTTTGCCTTGGAACAACTTGAAACGATAACGATTTTTTTAAGAAAATCATCTTCTCTGATGAGGCTCACTTTCATCTGGATGGTGTGGTAAATAAACAAAACTGTCGATTCTGGTGCGAAGAAAATCCACAAATTATTTATGAAAAACCATTACATTCACCTAAATTGACAGTTTGGTGTGGTTTTTGGTATGGTGGAATCATCGGTCCGTACTTCTTTCAAAATGAAGCTGGTAACACCGTTACTGTCAATGGAGAGCGGTATAGATTGATGATAACCAACGTTTTATGGCCGACATTGGAAGAAGTTGATCTTGACAACATTTGGTTCCAACAAGACGGGGCTACGTGCCACACAGCAAATGCAACAATAGAATTATTACGAGAAAAGCTTGGAGATTCGATTATTTCAAGAAATTGTGATATTGAATGGCCTCCAAGAAGTTGTGATTTAACACCATTAGACTATTTCTTGTGGGATTATTTGAAGTCATTGGTCTATCGAAATAAACCAGACTCTCTTCAAGCTTTACAAGTCAATATTGAAATGACAATTCATGACAATAGTGGAAAAAGTGCTCGAAAATTGGGTTCATCGAATTCGTTAATGCAGAAGAAGTCGCGGAGACCATTTGAATGACGTTTTATTTAGAACTTAATTGTATCGATTGTACTTCACATTAAATAAAAAACTTTTGAATTTTCTTAACAATAAGTGTGTGTTTTTTTAAAGAAATCATATCACTCTTATTGGAAAACCCGTTTTTATCTATTACCTGTTATTATTATTATTGGCGTTTCTAAGGACGGATTTTTCTATGTTTTGTGTTTCGCAGCATCCTAAAACCAATTTTAAACATTCTATTATCGCGAATCGATTTCCAGTTTAACCATTTGCTTTATTTCTCCGATTTTCGTTCAAATTATGCAACAAATTTTGTAGCTTTTGCGTGATTCATCGGTTCATCGCTATATCATTCATAGCATTGAATAGTCTAGTTTTAAAAAAGAATGAAAATAAGTAATAAAATTAATAGCACAATTACGTTTACGCGTGGCTTACTCTAAATTAAATACTTCTCACTTGAACTTATTCTGCTGGTTCCATGTAATATTTTATGTAACATTTCTTTCGGTTACAATATCTTGTTTTTATTTTGCAAAAAAAAACGTGAAAAACAAGTCCACTTTGTTTTAGTATTCTTGCATTAACTTTATGTGGCATAAATAATATGCCATTCCGCTACATGACTGCACAAAGGCATATTTATAGACTATAAATGAATGTATGCACAATATATGCAACAGTATATGTGATATGCATGTGAGCCAAGTTTTTGCTAACACATGTTTAATCAGATTTTTAAAGGTTGATTGACCTTTTACATGCGTAAAATAGATATCTCTTACTAGTATATGTAATCATAAATATTACTAGCAAAACAAGGACAAGACTTAATATATTTTGTTTGCATGTTAGAGGATTATGTTTTAATATCATTGCATTTATGTAACACGTTTTTTAGTGCTCTCGATTCGATCTTTTTACTTACGAATTTTTTCTCTGTAATATTTTTACGTATGAAAGCTTAAATATCTATTGATTGAATACTGCGTACGACGCCTGATAAAGCGTTAAATAAAGTTTGTTAATCTAATTTAGCATTCTTAAAATAATATATTTTGCATGTGGATACAGAAGATTTACAAACGATTCGTAGCAACTACAAAGAATATAATGAAGTAGTGAACGAAATACGACGGTAGATTGATATGTAAGGTCTCCAACTCTATAAATTAAACGCATTTCTCCAAACTCTGAATTCATTTCTTCATCAGTGAACAAATCCTCTTATTTATTTTTTGATCCAATTGCGAACAGACTGAGCTTCAGTTTCTGATGAAAAATATTGACCCGGCGTTGTCGTAGTGCAGTATAAAATTCGTTCTTTCCGACCTCATTCTTTGATCAGCAGTATTTTATTGAATTAATTGTTTACAACTTCGCCAGATATTCGGTATGAATCCCTTTGCATCCTAGAAAATGGTGAGCATGAGTTTTTGCGCTGATGGAACTCTAGAATTTTCGTACAAGACGACGGTATTCCATTGATTGCCGCTTGTTTTCGGGGTCGTAATAATTAACCCAAGATTCGTTCCCGGTTTATGAGAAAATCATTTTCTTCATATCGATACTGGTTAAGAAATCGAAAAATGTTATTTCATTGCTCTTCCTTGACATCTAATAACTCTCATGGGACTTATCTGGCTCAAATTTTTCTGTAATTTAGTGTCCGAGCAATGTACTGGACTCTTTTCTGATTGATGCCCAATTGCCAACCAATTTCTTTTTGCATAATTTGGCGATTTCATTGAATCAGCGCATTCACTTGCCTTTAACTGTTCTCATGTGACACTGAGTGAGCGTAAAGTTTTCCAATATCTTATGGAAGTAATTGTTTATAACTTCGACAGAATTCGGTATGAATGATTTCCTTTGCATCCCAGAAAATTGTGAACAAGATTTTTTGCGTTGATAGAATTCTCGAATTTTCGTACAAGACGACGATATTCCATTGACTGTCGCTTGTTTTTGGAATCATAATGATGAACGCAAGATTCGTTCTGGTGGTAACACTTATTAGAATATCATCTCCTCCACGTCGATACTGGTTAAGAAGTTGTCGAAAGATGATTTCTCATTTTACTTTACTGACATCTATTAACTCGTGGGATCTATCTGGCGCAATTTTCTTTGTAATTCAACGTATGAACAATGTACTGGATTCTTTTTTGACTCATGCCTAATTACCAAGCAATTTCTTTTTGCGTAATCTGGCGATTTCCTTGTATCAGTGGATTTGCTTGTCTTTGATTACTTGTCTTTGATTCTTTTCATGCGACACTGGTACTGATCTGATCGCTTTTCGCCAAACACCTTCATTTCGCGTCTATGGACGAGTTTTGCAATTCAAACTCATTGGCTAATCGTTGCTATAACCTGTTTACAAGCGCCTGTAAATTTCAATGGTCGCGCGCGCTGCCTTCCAGTGTTAAAAATTTACAGATCGTTGCTTGGTATGACTGACAGGAGTCGAACTTTTGATAACTACTCAACGACGGTACACAATAAGATAATTTAACTTTGCATGCTAAGACTAGATACGCGAAATTATCATTTGCAAAACTTATTTATATCCACACTACACATACAATGGCTTTGTTGGAGACCTTATACAGACTTGTTCATTCTAGAATTAGATATGCGCTGTCCACAAGTGGAAAGAGTGCAGTTAGGTTAAAGCGCGCGAGAAAGGAGGATAGAATATCTCTCACTGGCAGTTTCGTTTTCTCCCACTTTTGTATTGCAAACAACTTCCTATACTTTCTCGCGTGTTACGCATGAGAATGTCTGAAATCAGTCTTCACCAGCGACATGATGTGTGTAGGTCGGGGCTGTAAATCATTATGCATTGACAATACGTACCTACATTTTTGAATTGTATAAATTATTTGATGCATTTTATTTGAATCTTTTAATAAAATGCAACATGGCTATTTTCTTGAAATGTTTTGCCGTTTGGCGTGAAACTAATAAAATATTCTTGAAATAAATGAAATAGAAAATTCTAAAAATTAAAAAGATTTTCAAACATGGCTATTTTCTTGAAATGTTTTGCCGTTTGGCGTGAAACTAATAAAATATTCTTGAAATAAATGAAATAGAAAATTCTAATAATTAAAAAGATTTTCAAACATGGCTATTTTCTTGAAATGTTTTGCCGTTTGGCGTGAAACTAATAAAATATTCTTGAAATAAACGCGAGAAAGTAGGGGAAGTTGTTTGCAATACAAAAGTGGGAGAAAACGAAACTGCCAGTGAGAGATATTCTATCCTCCTTTCTCGCGCGCTTTAACCTAACTGCACTCTTTCCACTTGTGGACAGCGCATATCTAATTCTAGAATGAACAAGTCTGTATATTAATCAACTCGCGTACAACTTTAATAAATTGTAGTACAATCTTATTGTGGATTTCGCTGCATTGTCTTAGTTTATATCGACGCTGCGCTGTTCACACTGTCAGCTTCAAGATTTGCTATTAAACTGATTCTTTTGTTGTCGTTTTTCCCTATATGATACCTTCATTTGGAAAAAAAGTTCCTGACGATCGGACGAAAAATGTGGAAGTTCGTCGTGTGATGTTTAAAAGTGTAAAAATCGATTCTAAAGCCCCTGCCTAATGAATTGTGACCCACAGATTACGAATTTGGAAACCACAACACGATAACTCGTTCCGTTCTCGAAATATTTGTGAAAATTTTCGAATCGGTTAAAAATGAAAAATAAAAAGTGTCGATTTTTTATGTTCCGGTTCTCGGGCTTTATGTATTTTGATCCGTTAACTGCAAAAAAACACACCCGCGTTGGCGTGTCTCTACGGTTCCGGAGATATTCGCGAAAAAAACATCGCAAAGCGCGAAATCGCGGAAAAACAGCTAGAAATCGTGAATTTTCAACTGTTAGGCGTTCACACAGCCTTATTGAGCATCCTCGAAAACCCCTGGTTTTTTGAACATCAATCAATTAACCCCTCTTAAAAATCTGGAAAAAGTGTCAATATTCGACGTTTCGACGGTCCTACTTATTGTATTCTTGCAGATTTCGCTGCGTTGTCTTCTTTATATCGACGCTTCGCTGTTCATATTACCAGCTTCAAGATTTGCTAATTAAACTGATTCTTTTCGTTGCCGTTTTTTCCTTATATGTGTTATATTGTAAGTAAAAACCCTTGTATACGTTAGAATGCATATGTTCAGTCTCACATCATAAATTCTGACAAAGATCTTGTCGCTTTCCAAGAGGTTATGGTTATGACGTCGTAAATTGTAGGAGACGTTTTATTTAGTCTGTTGTTTGTAATATTATAATCACTGATCTACTAGAATCAGTGTAATTACAAACAAACGATTAAATTCTTGATTATAGGTAATTATTAACATTGGTCAGTCGATCAGCATAACTTACGTATGTATGTCTTCTTGTAGTAGGCTCTTCTAGACGTTGTAGAGTCCGTAACCGTCCTCACGCTTGAAATTTGGATGCTTTTCTATCTCGATTGGTTTCGTGATAATTCTTAGATGGTAGTTTTTCGTAGTAGATACTATTTTTCGTTTCTCTAAGTAGCGCAGCAGTATCATTCGTAAAAGTAGCAGTATCGATTTTCTTTGTTGTACATAATTAGTCCTATTGTGCTACCTTGCGGAACGCCAGAATTGATGGATTGGATATTAGTGCATATTTCTTGTTATTTAACGTAGAACTGTTTGTCCTTCAAATATGACCTTAAAAGCAAGTAATGCTGACTTAGTAACTGTAGTGTACCTAGCCGATGTCGATATAAAAATTGTGCGCTTTACATCATCTACAGTTAATTTATTAACAAGTTCGTGACACGTTTTTGCCTTTTAAGCAATAAAAAGGCAATATGAAACATGCGAGGGTGGTTCCAGAAATTCCCAACCTAACACAATAAAACACCAAAAATTTGGGAAAAAATATTTTTATTTCTCTACATAGTTTTCTTTTAATTCGATACACTTTTCTCAGCGATATTCGTTAGCTTCGATGCCTCTTTATAGTGAGGTTCGTTGAGTTTCTCAAAACAGTCATCAACCGCAGACTCTACCTCCTCCTTGTTGACAAACTTTTTCTACCGAGGCATTTTTTTAAAATTTGGAAACAGAAAATAATAAGGGGGCTAAATCTGGCGAATAATGTTTAACTTTAACTCATTGATTTTGGCGATGATGCGATGTACGAACTGGTGCATTGTCTCGATGAAGCAAAACTTTTTCTTTCGTCTAATACGGCCGAATGTTCTTGATTCCATCATTCGAACGTGGCAATAAGTTCACATAGTACTTACCACTGATTATTTTTTTTCCTGAAGATCATCAATCAAAATTATCCCACGCGCATCCCAAAAAGCGACGCCGTGTGAAGTGATGGACCAATGTTTCAGAAAAGAATCTAGCTCCGCTTTGATATTGGTTGGACTAAGGCCTTTCAAATGGAATCATTATATCACATAACGATGACAAATTTTTTCCGTGTTCTCTATTGATGGCTACCGAATAAATACTAAACAACGTAGCATTGTCTATCCTCAAATTTAAGCTTTATAAGGTTGGTACTTTCTACCACAGTCATTCTTTTCAAGCAACGACCGCCATCTATACGTGAGGTCGGATACTTCTGGGATTACCTTCGTGTTTGTTTATAATTTTAAAAAAAAACGTTAAGGTTCACATGAAAATGTTTTTAAAATGATATGAACTTACTTTTGCGTTACTATTACTGGTAATGGTATTTAATTTCTTT
This sequence comes from Dermolepida albohirtum, assembly GCA_031893035.1. NCBI lineage: Eukaryota > Metazoa > Arthropoda > Insecta > Coleoptera > Scarabaeidae > Dermolepida > Dermolepida albohirtum. Next base: position 225,958 of record JAVIWB010001941.1, on the reverse strand, counting down.
TGATATTATACTGCTACTATTCTTCCAAGTATGTAAGTCTTAAAATCTGCGTCTAATATGTGTGTTCTTGAAAATTATTGTTTATTTTTTTATTTAATTTTCACATAAATTAAAACTTGTTTTATGTACAATAAGTAAACACTGTATTTATATTTACTATCAACGTGGTAATATAAATCAGTTTTTTTTTTAATGACAGTCCCTTTTAACTAATAATATTTATTGAAAATGTCGAACTAAAAATTAAAAAGTTTGCTGTCAGAATAGAAAGATATTACTTGATTACTGAAGGTTGATATATAACCCCTTGCCACATTAATTTTAGTATTCGGTATACGAATTTCGACAACTGAGTTGTCATCATCAGCAGATAATTAAAAAGTGTCGCACCTGGTAAACTACGGCGAAAAATACCCGTACGGAGTTTGTTTTCGTAAGGGTATTTTTCGCACAACAAACTCCGTACGCGATCCGTACCGTTGAGAACGGTACGTATCGCGTACGTTGTTTACCAGGTACGACACTTTTTAATTATCTGCTGATGATGACAACTTAGTTGTCGAAATACGTATACAGAATATGAAAATTAGTGTGGAAAGGGGTTATATATCAACCTTCAGTGATCAAGTGAATCAATCACAGGCTCCATCAAAATTACCTTCAGAAAGATATTAAACAATCTAAAAAATAATAAATATTTATAGTCTAGGTAAATTTTAATGGAACTAGATGATGACGACTTAGTTGTCGAAACACGTATACAGAATACGAACATGATGTGGTAAAGCGTTTTATTGACCTTTTTTTGATTAATTCATAATCCAATTTAAACAATTAAGATTAATTTCTTTCTAATGTGATAAAATTCCTTCAAAACTAAATTCTTCAGGATAATGCCGGATACAAATTGCAAATATTTATGTAACAGTTTATCTCGCCGCGATATTTATACAGCGCTATCTCAATTAGTTTCGCATATTTATTTGGACAAGGACGTTAAATGTTTGCGAATTTTAACTTTATAATTGCCCAGTAGACAGATCCAACCGAAAATACATTTAATGGTGTTGTTCCATATTGTTTAAAAACATTATCTCGACCGCAAATTGAAATAAATAGAATCGCGGTTACAATTTCCTGTAGCCAGTACATCTACATAGGTTAAATGTATTGTTGAAGTAATGTTTTTTCATCTACGTTTATGTGTTTCAGAATCGACTTGCCATACTTTCAAAAATACCTTTTTTCTCAAAATAAATTCCGTATGCTAGTAAAACCGAAGGTAATCTAAAATTATCCACCGCCACATTCTGTCTTACAAGTTACTATAGTTACAAATTGGTGTTATAGTTATTGGAGATTTTACCATTATTTTTTATTAAATTAGTTTATGTCTATTGTTGTAAACGATCTGTGAATTTTTTGCGAAATTTATTTTGCAATATGGGTCACTTCTTTATGATTATCGAGTTTACATTTTTCTTTTGTCGTTAAGTATGATCGTACATATATAATCCAAACCCCTTCTACCTTTCGGTGTAGGGTAAATTCTCGATTCCACTCACTCTGAGGCCCATTATCAATCTCACTTCTCACTACGTTCGGTTCTTACTTCACCTACACTCACTTTCTCATGTCACTGTGCTTGTTTGCCCATATGCACGAACTCTGCCCATTTCCTTTTGTCTCGCGCTAATATCTTGGCTTCTTGCCAGTTTTTGTCTTTCTTCCTTAGTATTTCCTCTATTGTCTCGTTTGAGCTCCTCCTTGGTTTTCCTTTCTGTCTCTTTATATTTGTCTTTGTTTGCCATATCTTTTTTGTTTGTCCCATTCTGACTAAACGACTAAACAATCTCATTTGTTGTTTTTCTATTGAGCTCTTTATTGATTCAACTTCCAACATTTCCCTTATTACCTCAGAGAGATCATCTAAATAAAACAATCTGAGGACACCAAAGGGTAACCTTTGCTCTTTAGTTTTTAAGATATCAGAAAAATATTGTTCGTTGATCTTAATATATTTATCGAAAGCCTGAGTAATGTCCAAGAATACTGCTGAATATATAACTTTCTCCTCAAGTGTATTTTCTAGTTAGTCTGTGGTCTATGAACCTATTCCATGATTGCATGCTTTTTTCTAAATCCAAACATTAGTTTAGGTTTATGTTCTTTTCTTCAATAATAGGTCCTTTTCAAGAGCAGTTTCTCACACAGCCAATTCGAAATCATGTTAACATGAAAGTAATACAGCTACTTCACCAACGTGGAATAAAAATAAGACTGAAGTGGGTGAAGCCTCTTGAGTTATTTAGTGGTAGATTCATTTAAATAAAATAATCTAAAAGCGCTTTGACTCAGGACTTTATGTTTTAAGATATCAGAAAAATATTGCTCTATATATTTGGAATCGTCCTAATTTAAAATTATTAATAACAAAAAAATTACTAATTCTAGTTTCACTTTCCATTTTGTTCTTTCGACAATTGTTAGTGTCTCTTCTTTCCATTTATAGTTTTATTTCACGTCCTGTCTTGCATTTTATAAAATAATAAATGCGAATCTTTTTGGAAACCCTCATCGAATTAAAAGTTCTAGCTTTTTCAGAAATCGGTTCTCAATTTTCTCTTTTCAATTCTCTCTAACCAAAACTAATTACGTAAAGAAAATAAATCCGTTTTCTCAATTTAGTTGGTGTTCCTTGCTAATTTATCAATGCCAAAACTACGTGTGACGCACACATATCTAAAAATAATAACATAATAACTGACAGTGGGGTCCCACGTTGCTGGAAGAATAAATTTCACGATACGTCGGGCATATTGAGTTGTATTTTGGGCAAGCGTACATATTTTATTGTACATACAGTTACTGTTTCTGTTATGTGTCCATTAGAAACTCGTCAGGATTACATATGGTTGTGCTATGAAGGCGAACTGGTTATTTTTAGTGCTGTGTTAAATATATTTGGAGTAATTATTAGACTGCTCTTGTCTTGTTCTTCGTCAAGTAAGAATTGCAATTGCGTAAATTTCGCAAAAGCGTAAATTACAGGTTTAAAAGTTATCTCCTTATTCGGGCTTTGTTTTAAAATTTTAGCTGGTTTGCCATCAATAATTTATAACAGTCAAATCTTGACCTTCTCTTGAAATTTTAACACTATAAGACTTTAATATCGTGGAGTGCATTGAATAAAAAATAAATTACTACAATACAAATACATTCGAGTGTCTCTATACAGAGTTGGTATTTATGTACCTTACAGAATACGGTGTGTAAAACTTTATTTGTTCACCTTACAGGATTGTTCATCTTACGTGTTGACTCTGCTATATATAACTTTACTTGTTTATTCTATGAATCATATGAATGTGAGGGTGTCTCAACTTGGTCTTTAAAATACATCACATACTAATTTCTTTTGAAAATGTTTCCTCCAAGGTGCTACATTTTAAATTCTTTCTAATGATGTCAAATTCAATATGACTGTCATAAGAAATAGTCAATCATTGTACTTTATTCATTTTTAGTGGACCATAAATACAATCCTCTAAATTCTATGATAGTACATGAAAATAGGTCAAGATCAAAGTTACAAAACATTTCTAAATCTATTATACCATTAAATAGTTACGATATTTTTCTAATGCGTGTGATTCTATGCTTCAAAGTAATTTATATAATTTATTTTTCATTACACTACAATTTTCCATAGATTTTATTTCTCTGGGCAACTTATTACATACAAGAGTAGTGTGCTCCACACTGATATAGCGACATACCTACGACGAGGATATAAATATTTTAGACCGTACCTACATATGTATTTTAAGATAACGCTTCAGTTCTGCATTCAAAAATTTCTGGATGCACCCAAACAAACTTAATACATTCATATACGAGGGTGGTCACAGAAGTACCCGACCCAACAAAGAAAACACAAAAATTTTGGAAAGAAATATATTTATTTTTCAATATAATCTCCTTTCAGCTCTATACACTTTTCCCAGCGATGTTCAATAAGTTCGATACCCTTTTTATAATAAGAACTGTCTTTCTCCTCAAAATAGCCATTAACTGCCGACATCACTTCTTCCTCGTTGAAAAATCTTTGACCACTGAACCCTTTTTTCAAGTTTGGGAACAGAAAATAATCCGAGGGGGCTAATTTAATTCAAACTTTAATTCGTTAATTTTGGCCATTGCAATAACGGATTCGTGAGTTGGTGCATTGTCTTGATGAAACAACACTTCCTTCTTAGACAAATGCGGACGTTTTTTCTTGATTTATTCGCTCAAGCGTTGCAATAAGTTTCCATAATACTTGCCATTGATAGTTTTTCATTTGTCAAGATAGTCAATGAAAATTATTCCACGCGTATAAATCGATGCCATGACCTTGCCTGCAAATGAAACGGTCTTCGCCTTCTTTGGAGCAGGTTCTCCTTTCAGAGTCTATTGTTTTGATTATTCTTTTGACTCGGGTGTGAAGTGATGGACCCATGTTTCATTCATGGTTATGAAAAGGCGCAAAAATTCTGCTTTGTTGTTGTGAAACTTTCCTAAACACTCAATTGAAACGTCTTCACGATACTGTTTCTGCTCGAGTGTGAGCAAACGCGGCACCCATCTTGCACACAGCTTTCTCATGTTCAAAGTTTCAGATAATATGCGATGTACCGCACTTTTTGTAATACCTACTGTGTCTCGCGCACTTTCCGTCGACGATCATCCAGTACCGCTTTGTGGATTTTCTTCACCATTTCCAGAGTCGTCACCTCATTTGGTCGACCATTGCGATGCTCGTCTTGACAGCTCGAACGGCCTAATTTAAGCTCTGCTGCCCAATATTTCACTGTTGTAAACGAAGGAGCAGACTCACCCAGAGTAGAATCCAACGCAGCTTTTATATCGGTTGGGCTGAGGCCTTTCAAATAAAAATATTGTATCACGTAACGATGACCAATTTTCTCCATTTTTACAAATTCCGTTAGATACTCCGTTAGATAGTGACCAAAAGTCGGTTAAAGAATGTGTTTTTGGTTTTTCTCTTCGTAGCCAAATAAAGATACTAGAAGTGAAGGAAGGAAACGACCGTTTTTTCTTTTTTATAAATTACGAACGCCATTTATTGGGGATCCATTTTCTAATTGGGTCTATAACGAGCACAAAATTTAACAAGTTTTCCAAATTTAAACTTGGCTATTTTCAATAACAAGCGAGATCCCCATGGTCAGAGTCGAAAACGAATCTACCTATATACAGTATGTCTCATTTAAGAGAATAACACTGTTGTAAATATTTACTATTTCTCAAATATAAACTAACGTTTTCTCATTCAAATACAAATCTTTCTAAAACACCAAAATAAATTAAAAAATTACGTTAGGCATTTTTTTTTTATTGGAGAGTTGTACTGAGAAGTTATTCAGGCTCAATCGATTGAAAGCCTTATCGAAATTAAAAAAAAAAGAATTCCATTAAAAAAATCTCTAAAATACGTGTTTCTTTGTTTGTTTAGATAAGTGCTGTTGTAATTTTGATTAATCTGAAACGTAATCTCTTGTATTTGATTTAAACAAATCTAACATCTGAGAAATTGTGTAAACTGAAACGAATTTAATTTTAATTCATTCCTACAAAGACCACAATACTGTCACATATCACTGAATATTTTCGGTCAATATTAACTCAACGTAAAAGTTCCACATCCACACGTTTTATGTAACAAGAACATTACTCCTAATTTGTTATATTATTATTTACTCGCGATCTAGTTGCCTGCATCTGCACATATTTGTGTTAGATATGGGTTAACGTACAGAAATGTAAACATGCATGCCTCGATCATAAAGTATGTATCTATTTTTAAGAGATTTCTTATAAAGGCTTCTTTTAAATATAGATCGATATTTCATAAACGCATACATACGGAGGTAATTTACTTAATAGAAATTTGAATGGATGATTAGATTAAGTGAATGGAATGAACATTTATTTTTACGGGTTTAAATTACTGTATTTAAGGTCCCTTCGCGTTCTGACCAACTAAAATAAACATTTCGTAACGATCGTTTGAGTATTTACTATCTATTACTTCTTTATCGATTGGGTTTTTATAATTATATTTTGCTGGTGAAAACGTTTCTTTAGAATCTGGATTTCGAGGTCTGTTTTTGTTATAAATCTGTTTAGAGGCGTCTTCAAATTTAATTTGAATATACATTACCGGTCATATTTATTCGCCCACCCTTAATTTTAGTCAAAATTACTAAACTATCAAATGTGTACTGAAAATTTATTTATTGTACCAATACAATAGTGTAAAATAAATATAAAATAGTTACATTTTTCTTATATAAAAACTTTATCATTAATTATTATTAAATTTTGCTCTCATCAATGTGTCCACCTTTATTTTTGATAATTGCGGCACATACCCGCGGCATCCTTTCAATTAATTTTTGCAGTATATCTTCTGTAATTTGAGCCCAGGCTTCTTGAAGTTGTTCCCACAGTACAGTGGTAGATGATAGAGCACGTTCTCGAACCTTCCGGTCCAATTCTTCCCAAAGAAGCTCTATTGGGTTCAGATCAGGACTTTGAGCTGGCCATACCATTGTAGAGATTTGCCCTTGCTCTTCTAGTTGACGCAAGTAATCGCCACAAAATCTAGAAGTGTATTTCGGATCGTTGTCCTGTTGAAATACAAAGTTTTCGCCAAGAATCCTTAGTCCTGAAGGCACAGCGTTATTTTCTAAAATTTCCTTGTAGCCTTCTTTTCTTAGGATTCCCTCAATTCCACCAAAATCTTCCACCAAAACACCCCCAAATCATTACTGAACCTCCTCCATGTTTTACGGTAGGCGCAATACATTCTGGCAGTACTCTTTCTCCTGCGGATCTTCTTACGAATATTCCCCTTTTACTACCGAAAAGTTCAAACTTCGATTCGTCTGTCCACAACACATTATTCCACTGATCAGTCGTCCAATTCTTATGTTCTTTAGCCCAATTTAGTAGTTTTATCTTGTTTTGCTTCCGTAGTAGTGGTTTTCGCAGAGCAATTCTTCCGTATAAACCCGCTTGCCTTAACCTTCTCTATACCGTGGACACACTAATTGGTTTAGCACGCGTTCTATTCATTTCAGCAGCAATTTCTGGTGCTGTTTTTCGTCTATCGTGTCTACTTATCCGTATTAGATGCCGGTCATCTGCAGATGTCGTCGCTTTGCGTCGTCCAGATCGTCTTTTGTTGGAAAATGTACCACTTTCTTCAAATTTTTTAACGTTATAATCAACGGTTCTGCGATTTAATCGAAATTCTTTTGCAATTTCGCGATTACTTTTATCCGTACGATGATAAGCAATTATCATAGCACGCACTTCAACAGATAATTCCTTCGTCTTCGGCATTGCATTAAAATTGTCACAATAACTCTCTATTTCACTGTTTTCGCAACAAAAGATGAACGATAACTGACATAAAATTTATTTTCCTTTTTGAATAACACATCCTAATATTGAAATTAGTTAGTGCAATAACACAATATTGGTAATACATTTCGGAAATGCAGGTAAAACTGTTAATACTGTAGGGATTAGCCTATATAATATTTAGGGTATTTTTCCAATTTATGACACCTTTACGATATATCATAAACAATTTAAGATTTTTGTAGAAATTCATATGGAATTACTTCCACTAATAATATTGTTAATAATTATAATACAGATTTTTCGAAAGATAATCCGTATTTCAGGAAACACATAAAATTGGGGTGGGCAAATAAATATGACCGGTAGTGTATAGGCACCATCGTTCCGGTAGCTTTCGTATTCCTTGATAAAAAAATCTTGTGCCTGCAGACGAACCCATCCTCGAAAAGCTTCAACAACTTTTTCATGGGAACGGAACTTTTTGCTTCCTAAAAATTCTTGTAAGACTCCAAACACATGGAAACCAGATGAAGGCGATGTCTGGACTATAGTCCACGATGGCCATAGTTTTGCACTTTGAAAATATTTACTTTGCTTTCACTTTGATTGGCTAGGATGTGTGTCGTCATTCCATTGAGTGTTATTTTGATTCGCAAGTCACGTGGTTAAAACACTTGCTAACCTTTTCTGTTTGTGTTTCCCATCAGTTTAAAAACCCATCGAGAACACCATTTCTTAAACTTAATGCTTCCAGACAGAATTTCTACAAAATTCACCTTGTTATGTGTGAGAATGGCAAAGATAACTTGGAAATTTTCAATATTATGTTTTCATGAAGTTCAGTGTTAACTATCTGCACCAGATCGTCGTTGATTATCGATGCCCACCAAAGCGCGATCATTATGGACACCGCCTCAATCTTCCTTGGAACAATCTCACACATTTTCGCATTATCTTTTTCTTGTGTACTTAACATACTGGCCGCTATATTTCTTAGTTGACGGGTCGCTTGATTTTCTTATATAATTTAATGTTACGTTGCGAAGCGTACCATTCTATGCCGTGGATGCAAATGGTTGCGCGGAGATTCTGGAAACTTGTGCGCGGGCGAAATATCAAGCGGTATTCATAAACGGAGCTTACTTGAAAAATAACCTTCGTATATTAATTCGACAATTTCTTTGGCAGCTTGAAAAAAGTTGGCAGAATCAAGTTGGTTAGTGTTACTATTGTCTCCAGATAACGTGTCTTCGAATTTTCACCGTTTGTTAATCATTCTTTCTTTTTCTAGTTATAAATTACCTAAGTTCAGTACTTTTTTTTAAAAGTGTATTAATTAGCACTCTGAGAGATTAAAGACGGGCAATTCATTGATGACTGGTGACATTTAAATAAATGTTTTCCATATTTATATTCGCTTTATTTAAAAATTATTTCAAAACTTAATATTACATTCGTTATACAAAATGGCAGGTAGTTCATTGAGACATTTGTGAAGTACATTAATGAGTGTCTATTGTTCTGAAAATATTTTATAAAATCCCGAATTCATTATCAAAAGCAAATTACAATGATTAACAATTAAGAATGCAAGATGAATTTGGACACGTACCTTTTAACGAAACAAAATATCCAAACGGGGATAACATTTGATGTCTTGTGTATTCAAAGCAAACCTATGCGTATGACATATTAACAGGTACAGCCTTGATGTGAATTTTAAAAACAGTATTAATAACCGTTCGACGTGTCGCATGTCGCCGGCGCTTCTCATCTAATAGGTATAATGAAGTAAATTAGAATCAATTTACTATCAAGGACAGTTCTCACTTAATTTGAATTACCTTACGTGAGTTGTCTCTTAAGTTTGGCATATAAAACTGAAATAAAACAGTAGGTGACTTTTAAAGACTTCATTGTTTTTCGAAGTATTCTCCACGAAGATTAATGCACGTTTGCATGCGCTCGAACCAACAAACTTCGAAAATTATCAAAAATTCCATTTTTCAAGTAACTTGTCAACTTTGACAATTCGTTGCGGTTACAACATTACACGTGTCGCACTGCAACTTTCGATTTAGGTTAACTAAAGATGGAGATTAATTTTTAGTACCGATATTTTATTAGTAGCGCCCTCTATGTCCCACTATGGTAAACTTAAAAGACATCCACGTATTAGAGGTAGTGGAAATCGGCATTAAAGGTAGTAAAAATTGACCAACATGCTTACGAAGGAAATCTTAATATTTGCGGTTTTATTGCAAGTGCACAGAGGAATTTGATATAAAGGGTTTTAGGAGTGGAACTAAGTAATTGCTTTGCGATAAGATGGGATGTTGAGTTACCATGTTTATTGGATACAGCAGTATCTTGAAAATATAATTCACGTAGATTTGAATCGTAACAAGAAACTGTGCTTTGCTAAACCAAGTCACGATATCTCATGCAATTACACCAAAATAAAATACGTGGTTGACGGGTGTTACAGCATGCAACGATGAATATTACAAAATAACACTCCCTTTTAACTTGAATTTTAATTTCGCTTAATTTGTGTTTTACATATTTCACGCAAATATTGATTAAACAAAAGAAATGTGAATATTGTAGTAACCGAATTTAATCACGCTTTGTTTAAAGCATATTTCTGTTAGTTATTGTTAAAAGTGTGTTGCTGTAATGAACAGACCTATAGATATATTACAACAATACAACAACAAACAAATTCCTTGATTCTATTGACGTGTTGATCATCAGTTGATGTTTATGGACGTTCTGGACGTGGTTCGTCATCAACGCGTTCTTGACCCTCTTTGAGTAATTTGTACCAATCAAAAACACTTGCTCGCGACAAACAATTGTCACCGAAGGCCTGTTGCCACATTCTGAACGTTTCGGCATCAGAAATTTGATTCCGTACACAAAATTTAATGGAACTTCTTTGTTGAATAATTTCATTCATTGTAAAAATCGCCGAATGCACTTTTTGTACTTCAGAAAGACAAGCGTGTACTAAACACTAATGATTATTTTGATGTGACATTTGGTACAGATGTCACTGACAGTCATACCAACCTAGAAAAAAAATATTTCGACGAATGGGTTTTCGCGCGAAATTTAAATTAAACAGTCTTACTATTTTTTGCCCACAGTAGTAAAAACAAAGTAGAGGAACAACTATGGAACTGCTTTAAGGATGTAGTCATTGGAATTGCAAAACAAGTGTGTGATGTGAGAATAAACGAACACAGGAAATAAGTTTTTCGATGGTCCGAAGAAATTAGGAACGAAATTAAAAAGAAAAAAAATAGAAGTGGAAACTATACTTGGAATATGCAACAATCTACATACAAATAAATAAATACAAGGAAGGGAGGGACAAAATGAAGAAAATGGTGAAAGATGCTATGAAGAAATCTTGGGAGCTCTTTGGAAATAAAATGGACAAAGATTTGACCCACAAACCACTATTCTATAAAGTCCTCAGATATTAAAGAAAAGGAAATAAACGGCAAAGAACGCAGCAGATGAAGGTTAAATATGGGCTAACTGAGGACGAAAAAATTAGGGAAAATTGGAAATAATACCGATACGTAGACTTCCGCGGTCGTGGTCCATATTATCTTCTGGGCTTCCGGGCTGGAACCGCGTCACTAGTATATCAGCCGACGTTTCGTACCCACTCGTATGAGACATCTTCAGGGCTCAACTACTGCTACAGTTATATCAGTGACGCGGTTCCAGCTCGGAAGCCCAGAAGAAGATAATATTGGAAATAATACTTTGATTTGTTATATATTTGCGGAATTGAATTAGAAATGCAACATACTGATCAAACTCCGATAATACAATAAAATGAAATAATTGTGAGACGATAAATATGCTAAAGATAGGAGGCTGGTCATGATAAATTAGAAATGTCGAAAAATTGTAAAATTACTGTGGAGAAATATTTTTTCATTTTCTGTAATTGAAATAGCCAAAAGTGGAAATCAAGATGATATAAAAATGGTAATCTGGTCGCACATTTAATGGACCCTCCATTTTCGATTCTATCATATAAAAGTTTGGTACTAAAAGTGAGTAATATTCTACCTTAGTGAAGTATGAAATAATAATTAAGATGCAGATTATCGTACTAAATTAAACCTTGCAGTCCACTCAAAAGAATGTAAAATTTTGGGTACAATTTTTAGTAAATGAAAAGCAAAGAGAAAAGATTTCTAAAATTCTTTTCATTAGGATACGATAGAGTTGATTCTTACTGAATTGCGTCCAATCTTTTCACCCCCTTACAGTTTCTTAAATTTCACAAAAAGGCAGAAACAGTAATTACTCAAAAAAAATTTCATTTTTTTTTCTTTATTTGCAAAGAAATAGGATTCAATTGTAGCCGCAAAATAATTAACTATGTACGTAGCCTGTTATTTTTTTCCTTTGTACAAAAATTACCCCATTTTTAGAAGAAAAAAACTATTCTGTAACGAGAGAATCGTTCGATTTAACCTATATTTTGTTCTTTTCTTCTCAAATACACGTAGCGGAGACAGTTTCCTAACTTTTATTTCACCATTTGAAGTTTTCAACTTTGTACAGCTCGCAAAGCTTGTTAGTGCGGTTAAATCTAATTTAGCGTGTTTTGGACAGTGTGCCATATATCGTTCCCATTAAATTTACTAAATTGGCTTTGCTAATGGATATTATCAATTCTATAATTCTTAGTATTAAGATGGTTTAAGAAGAAAGTTGTTACATAAATCAGTTCGGTTTTATACCATTTATTCAATAAAATATACTAAAAGAGAAGAACTTTTTTAACAACAGTATGTTTGTTAAAAAAGTTCTTCTCTTCGTTATTTTCTATCACTTTGGTCCAACGTTCAGGCAATTTCAAATACCATCTCTTCGAAAAGTTTTGGTTTTACTCTCAAAAAATTTATCAATGTAAATTTTGATGTCTTCCAAAGATACAAATTGTTAATCTGGTACGTAGACTTCCGCGGTCGTGGTCCATACAATATTCTTCTTGGCTTCAGGGCTGGAACCGCGTCGCTGGTATAACTGCCGACGTTTCGTACCCACTCGTATGGGACATCTTCAGGGCTCAACAACTGCTACTGTCTGTCGCACTGATCTCACTCAGTGCGGCAGTTATACCAGTTACGAGGTTCCAGCCCGGAAGCCGAGAAGAATATAATACAAATTGTTATTGGTAAATTTGGATGTCTTCCAAAGATTCGAATCTTTTTCCATTAAGAGAATCCTGTAGAGAGCGAAACAAATGATAATCCGACGGTGCAATATCTGGGCTATATGGAAGGTGAGGCACGATATATTCCATGAAAATTACAAACTTCTGTACGGTGATTACAGATGTGTCGGCTCTTGCATTGTCATGAAAAAATATTCATCTATTAATTAGCCATTTTTTAAGAAGAACTTGCTTCAAATTGTCAAGCTATTCACGGTACTTGTCTAAATTGATCGTCTGATTATTAGCAGCATCTTATAGTAGACTATGTCCTTTAAATCCCATCAAATATACATTATTTCTTTCTTTGGGTGTAGACTAATCTTTTACGATGTCTGGAAAGTGTTGTCCCTTTTAAACCAAGACGTGCGATGCACAACGTTGTTGTAGATAATCCATTTTTCAATTCCAGTAATCATATTCTTATGAAAAGGTTGTTCCTTTTTTCTTTTAAAGAACTGATCGCAAATTAAGATTATGTGGAACTCACAGAACTGCATGATTGACGTACACTTTAGCATGGATATGTCTTTGAACTGTTACATGTGACTCTGACGACGTCCGCAATTTCAGGCACCGTAAAATATAGGTTTTTATCCTCTACAATAGTTATTGTATCCGCGTAAGTTCTTACAGACCGTCTGGGACGCTCCCAGTCGATAAATTCAAACTCGCTCTTCCTAAACTGCGATTACCCATAGACATTGCATATCTTTTTGGTTGCTTCAGTCGCATTTTTTCCTATCCAGAAATACTACAGCATGATATGACGAAAATTCTCATTTCTTTTCCCATTTCCACTCTGCACAAGGCCATAAACTGAATTCACTAAATTAAAGAAACTACACTAAAATATGGCCACAACTGTGCGCTACAACTAGGTTAACAGAATATGCCCTTCACCTAACTACTATCCTCTCATTAAGCGTCAACGTGAGTGGGCCAAAATACGAACGGACGAATGTAACAACCCATAAAATTTGAAAATTTCGAAAGCAGGCTATTCTTAGTGATAATTACTTCACAAATTTTAGCTATTTTTATCTTATAATTCATTTATGACGTGAATTGGGACTTCAAGATTTCGTTCTAATTTTTGCTCTTAATTCTATCTTGTATTCTCTTAGATCCGCTAAATGTATCAGGTTGTTACATATGAAATGTCCGATTTTGTAAGGAATAAAAAAAAGTCTAAATTTAAAAAAATATAAATATTTATTCTGCAAAATAGTCTCCATTTACATCAATAGTTTGTTGCCAACGGCCTGGAAGCTGAAGAATTCCCTTTGAAAAGAAATCTAGGTTTTGACGGCTCACATATTGCTCAAACACTGCTATTACAGACTCCCGGTCAGGGAAGTCCCTATTTTTTAAGTGACTGTCTAAACTTCGGAAAAAATGAAAATCAGTTGGCGAAAGATCAGGTGAATAAGGTGGGTGAGGGAGAATTTCGTAACCAAATTCCGAAAGTTTTTGGATTGTCTGTCGTGCAACATGAGGTCTTGCATTATCATGAAGAAGTATGGGTCCATGTCTATTGACTAGTGAGGGCTGCAAGCGGCTCAATTTTCCATGCATAGTTTCCAGTCCGGCACAATAGGACGCTGCCGTGATGGTTTCACCAGGTTGCAAAAATGAATAGTGAATAATACCCTTACTGGTCCACCATACAGTCACCATAATCTTTTGCGGGTAAAGTGATGCACGTGCATGCTGTCTTGGTGCTTCACCTCGATCTAACCATTGTCCTGACCGTCTCCGATTATCATAAAGTATCCACTTTTCGTCACACGTCACCACTCGATGAAGAAACGGTTCAACTTTCTGTCGATTAGCCAAAGAGGTAGCCACCTCTAATCGACGGAGTTTATTGGCTTCCGTTAATTGGTGCGGCACTTTGCCAATCGAAGAAAGGTGACGACTAATGGTGGCAATGGACACTTGAAATATTTCTGCAAGGCTACGCACTATTGTCGATGGATTACTTTCAACTTCTACACGCAGCTCGTCGTCATTAACGGTGCTACGCGCATATCCGCGAGGCTCATTTTCCAAATCAAAATTTCCCTCGCTGAATTTTTTAAACCATCGCCGTAATGTGCGTTCATTACACGTGGTTTCACCGAAGGTCTGATTAATTTCTCGCGTTGCTGCAGCTGCATTTAATCCCTTTTTAAATTGAAAGACGTAAATTGCCCGAATATCTCTTGCCGACAGCATTTCCATAGGCGAGACCAGGACAGGTGTATTAATCTTTCCAAGAAATGGAACAGGTACACACTTCAAAATAAATACCCTTTTCTACAAATACAATAATAATTTTCACCAAAAACATACACGTCTTCACACAGGTTCGATTCAGTTCAGACTGAAGGAAAAAACGGACATTACATTTGTAACAACCTGATACTTCCTTTCCAGTATCAAATTCCATCTGTACAGTTATCCTCAATGCATCTATTCATAACAGTTCTTTGATCGCGCTTACTTAGCATTTCTGGACGCCTTTTCTCGGTACAATTTAGGATAATTTGAATATTGTTAAACACGCTTTTTTGATAAATTTGGCTCTAGATAACGGTTCCTTTTCTTGGTATAGTATTGTTAATTCGCGCCATTATGTGTTTACTTTTTCAACTCATCTTTGTAAAGGCATCAAATGCTTATTTTCATGAATACATGATGTAATGAAGAAGATTTACTGACTTCATTGTAAATTTATGGTTTGCAAAAGAGAAATATCTTGGAAAAATTAAGTCAGAAAACTTTTGTAACCTTCGATGTTAGAATATGTATTTGGCAAACTCTTGGATAGTTGTACATAATAACAGTTTTCATATTGTTATTAGAGATTTTTAGAGTTTTTTAACATTGTTAAATGAAAGTAAATATGTATTTTTTTTGAGGGATTTAGGAACACTTTTATAATCACGACATGTAAGTAAAAATGCTAAAGAACAAAAAAGACTTACCAATTTCACTCGTAGCTTTCTAAGATCTCTGGTCTTCTTCTGGATATCCTCCCCGTAGATCAGAGAACTTGGAAAGTGAATATGGTTTATCATAGTCGGATGTTGACATTTGATAATATATTCAACATTTACGAAGTTTATGAATACTTCTGTAAGTGACTGTTTGTTAAAACTGGCGGTTCTATTGCGTGATTTTTTTTCTGTGTCATGTCGCGTATTACAGAAAGCCCACCTGTATTGTTTTTTCTTGGAAAAAAGTCAACAATTTCTTTTGTTTTTTTTCATTGGAAGTCTGCCATCTAGATTGTATCATAAATGCTTTTACTTTGTAAACTAGAATGTCATTACAAATAAAAAACAATATATAGATACGTAACAATACGTTCTAATTTTGTTTTATACGATGACAAGATGCCATGAATAATACTGGCATCGGTAGGCGTTCACAAAATTTTGTTATAAAAATATAAACAGCGCGGAAAGATATACAATGGTGGTTACAGAAATAGAAACAACACTTCTAAAATGACAATTTGTAGTTAATAATAGTATAAAATAAAATTATGCAGCTACCTCTTTTTGATTTGAAAATATGTTTGCTAGAAATTGAAATTATCGCAAAAAATCCTAGATCTTTTAGAGAAATCGCCTTCTTGGTTAAATTTAAAATTCGACGTCTAGTCAGATAAATAGAGCCAATAGATGAATATAAATTTTAGCGAAATAAACTTAAAATGAGGATGTACTTTATTAACATGCTGAACTATTATTTAATTAAGTAAGTTGAATCATGGAACGCTTGGATGAACATCCAACCCAAACTCAAAAACAATTGGCAGAAGCGTTAAAATTGCCGATTACAAGCAATGAGAAGAATCCAAAAGATGGGAAAATAGGTGCCACATTAATTGAATGACAGGCAAATAGAAAATCGAAAAATCGTCTGTGAATTGCTGCTTCAAAGGTATGATCGGAAGTCATTTCTTCATCGAATAGTGACGGGTGATGAAAAATAGATTTGTTTCAAAAACCCTAAGCGCAAAAAAGTCATGGTTATCACCTGGCAAAGCCGGCCCATCGACTCCAAGTCCAAATCGTTTTGGTTGCAAGAAAATGCTCTATGTTTGGTGAGATTAGAGTGGCGTGGTGTATTACGAACTATTGAAACCTGGTTAAACAGTTAATACTGATCGCTACCGACAACAAATTATCAATTTGAACCATGTATCAATATTAAAACGTCCAGAATGGGTCTGAAGACACGGTAAAGTGATTTTACAGCACGATTACACGCCGTTTCATATATCAAAGCCGGTCAAGGAAGCGTTGAAAGCACTTGGACGGGACATAATATTGCACCCGTCGCACTCTCCAGACCTTAGCCCGCCAGGCTATCACCTTTTCGCATCAATGGGAGACGCGCTTGCAGAGTAAGCCAACTCGAAGTTAAAAAATGGCTCGGCGAATGGTTTTGTTCAACGGACAAACAGTTTTTTTGGGACGGCATCCATAAATCGCATAAAAGATGGGCAAGATGTGTAGAATCAAATGGCCAATACTTTGAATAAATAAATTTTTCCATTTTCTTCAAAATTATGTAGTTTTTTTTACGAAAAAAACAGCAACGACTTTCCGTTACACCTGGTATAACTCTGCTTAATACGTTCTACGTCCAATCAAAAAGCTAAATTTTTATTTAATTTTTGGAACGTTGCGTTTCGTAAACATCTCCAGTGTGTATTTTTAATAGTTTTTTTAGGTCACTACCGCTGTTATTTTCGATTGATATCTTATTACCTCCCATAACTCGTAATTCGAGTGTATTGTTTATGATCAGAATTCCGATCCTAACAAAATCCAATCAATAAAATTCCGCACATTAATCTTCTCCACCAATACTTTTTAATATTTAATTATAGGCTGCCACGAGAAACGATATTATCAGTAACCCAGATTTGTTTCGTATATATTCAAGTGCATAGAAACCTACAAACAATTTTGTAATGTTCAGTCTGGCCTTAAGCCAATCCACAAAATAATAAAAATATGTAAATAAAAAATGTATCGCATGTTAGAAAAGATAAATAACTTGAAAAAAAGGGAAGCCCTCCTCCATTCCGAAACGTCATTACTAAAAATTATGTGTTTTGGTACCCCAATAGTCGAAATACGAGGATAGTTTGACAAGTAGTGAGAATGACACATAGGTGGCACCCTAACTGGTAAAACAAATGCACTATAATTTAAGTTGCCTATTTATATGTTTACATTCCGATATTTAGATAAATCGGTTGATTAGTTTATTTTTGACAGCTGATTGAAAAAGAAGCAACACGTCGTTTTGTTAAAATGGAAAAAGCAGAGTATCGTGCGGTGATTAAATACTTCGTAATTAAGGGCATGAAAGCTACCGAAATAAAAGATGAGTTACGGGAAGCATTAGGTGAATCTGCTCCATCATCCGCCACAATAAGTAGATGCGTAAATGAATTTAAACGCGGTAGAACAAGCTGTGTTGATGAAGCGCGCTCTGTAGCACCCAAAATCGGGACTTCTTAGGAAATGATTATAAAAATCCATAATATTATTACGCAAGATCGACGACTCAAAGTGAGATAGCAGACATGGTAAACATTTCAAGAATTTCAAGATTGGGCCTTTCCAAGCTTTCGGCAAGATGGGTGCCGCGATTGCTTACGACTGATCAAAAGTTCACTCGTTTACGCATTTCCAGTGAGTGTTTGGACCTTTATAAGCGGAATCCGGTTGATTTTTGTAGGCGATTTGTTCCTTGCCATGAAACTTGGATACACTACAGTACACCCGAAACTAAACAACAGTCGAAAGAATGGTTAGAACGTGGTTCTGCACCTCCAAAGAAAGCGAGAACCACTTTATCGGCAAACAAGGTAATACCATCAATTTTTTGGGATTCAAAGGGCATTTTGCTCATTGATTACCTTCAGAACGGTGCCACAGTAAACGGACAATATTATGCAGAGATTCTACAAAAATTAAATGTTGAGATTCGTGCTAAACGGCCAGGAATGGCAAAGAAAAAGATTCTGTTTCACCAAGACAACGCTCCCTCGCATATCAGCACAGTTGTGATGTCCAAAATCCACGAGTTGCATATCCAATTACTACCGCATGCACCTTATTCGCCGGATCTAGCCCCTTCCGACTTCCACCTTTTTCCAAAATTGAAAACGGCACTAGGTGGAAAGAAATTTTAGTCTAACGACGAGCTTATGATCTTCGTAAATGAGTATTTTGCAATCCTTCCGGAATCGCATTTTAGAGATGGCATTAGGGCATTGGAACACCGTTGGAGTAAATGTATTGCTCTTTTAGGAGAATATATTGAAAAATAAAAATTATTTTGTATTTAAAAAATTCGTTTTTCTTTTTCATTCTCACTACTTGTCAAACTACCCTCGTATCCAATACAAAAGAATTTATAGTTAAAACAAAATGACAAAAAATATTTTTGCCATTACTTAATCAAAACAGAACAAGTAAAAATGGAGGAAAAATACCTTAAAATATAATTTTATTATGTACATTTTAAGATTTTATACTTCTCAAAGACTCCCCAATTTTTTATTTTATTTAATTTTTTTATATTTGCTCTATGTAAGTAAGTACATCCATCTTATTATTTGACGCCTAAATATTTTTGGTGTAGTAAACGGGAAAACGTTGAAGATGCCATTAAGGTCAAAGGAAAAGGGTACGGATTAAGTGGTCTGTTCGATGACGTCGGGTTGTTTATTGACTGACGTTGAAACGCTATAATTACGCTTTTGTTAACTGATATTCTAACATCGTAGGAATCTCGGTTTATTTCTGTATTTTATTTTGCGCTTTCGTTTTGTTTTTTTTTACAGCAAGTTGTTTTTAAAGCTAAAATTAGAACACGTAAAATTTTTCGTAAATAAAAAAAAGTGTTTTTAAACTATTTTCTGGGATTACTTCTTTCTGCAATAAAAAGTTGTAATAAAAACATGATGAAGGAACTAAAAATGTGACCCAGTAACTAAAGTGTGTATAAAAAGTTTAAATATATGTACTTGCGAGTCTTTGAAAAAGTTTTATTTAGTAAAAAGCCAACATTCTTTTCAAGAAAATACATGTAATTAATGTTAATTACGCTTTATCTTAACAAGAACATATGAAAACTACGGAAATGCATTAAATTTATTTTGAAATAAATTTTATTATAAACACAGTTATCCTAACGTTTAGTTGGCTTTATTGAAATAATAAAACACAGCAAAATAAAGGGTTTTCCAATAAGGACTTGACAACTTTTTTTCAAAATAAAATGCAGACCATTTGAGATATTTCAAAAACTTTATTATCGGGTTGAAGTACAATCAAAACATTTATGAATGGAACTCGACTTCGTTCATATGGCCACCGCGGGCACGCTTGCAGCGGTCGATTCGGTGGACCCAATTTTCGATGACTCGGCCACACAATTCGGCCGAAACGGCTGCTATTTCGCGTTCAATGTTGGCTCTGAGCTCTTCCAACGTTGTCGGCTTGTTGGCATAGACCAATGACTTGACGTAGCCCCAAAGAAAAAAGTCTAGAGGCGTTAAATCGCACGAACGAGGCGGCGAATCGACTGGTCCATTTCTTGAGATAACACGCCCATCAAACTTACTCTTCAATAAATCGATTGTAACGTGTGCTGTGTGGCTTGTGGCACCGTCCTGCTGAAACCACATGTTGTCCAAGTCCATATCTTCTAATTCGGGCCAAAAATAATCGGTAATAATGGCGCGATAACGATTACCATTCACAGTAACGTGACGATCATTATCGTCGACGAAAAAATATGGCCCTATGACGCCGCCGGCATGCAAGCCGCACCAAACAGTTATTTTTTGTGAAAGAAGTGGTGTTTCATGAAGCACATGTGGATTTTCACCCGACCAATAACGCATATTTTGCTTATTGACGAACCCATTGAGCCAAAAATGAGCTTCGTCACTGAAAATGATTTTGCGATGAAATTAATCATCTTGGCGCATCTTTTCCAGAGCCCAATCGGAGAACGTACGTCGCTTCAAATGGTCCATCGGCTTCAATTCTTGAGTCAGCTTGATCTTGTGTGGGTGTAAACCAAGATCCTTACGCAAAATTCGCCATAAAGTGGTCTGGGCGATGCCCAACTCTTGAGAACGCCGTGGAATTGACTGATTTGGATCATTTGCTACGGATGTTTCAACGGCAGCGATATTTTCGACACTTCGACCAACCCGTTGTCTCACTGGCACGACAACATCACACAACGAATATGTAGACTCAAATTTTTGCATTAAACTTGTTACTGCCTGTCTACTAGGGCGAGAATTACGACCGAAAATCGGAGTTAACGCTCTTAAAGTAGCGGTCACCGACTCCGAATTTCTGTAGTAAATTTTTATAATTTGCAGACGTTGTTCGTTTGTGTACTTTACCATGATGAAAATGTTCAGTCTACTGAATAAATTGACAGTGACAGTTCGATGATTAGTGAAAGGGTGCGTTCACCCTTTATATTGGAATAGACATTTTGAAATGAATAATTTTAACTTATTTTTAATTACTACCAGATATCTTTTATTAATGCCCAATGGAATGCCAGTAAAATAAAAAAATGTTTTGAAAATTTTATTATATTTAGGCAAGATTAATCAACAAAAGGTAAAAACCCCCTATCACACACAGTGTATGTTTGGCCTTCGGTTAAAGAAGTCCGCAGTTGTATGTGCAAGCTTGACCATGATGTGATAAATTTCTGTTGATGATGACAATTTAGTTGTCGAAACACCTATACAGAATACGATTATCGATATGGTAAGGGGTTTTTGCTAGTTTTTAATTAATTCAATTAACCACAGCCTCCAACAAAATTTATTTAACACGTTCAACCCTGCGCCTTTTTTTAAATTCTGTATCGGCGTTGTTTATTCATCTGGCGCCGCGAGTGCGATTTAGTGCTTTTTCCATTATCAGTGGCTTGTGTCTGAATAGTTGTGTAAAATTGTTAGATAGTGCGTATAAAATTCACGAATATTTTTGGTCAGTTATTCTTTATTTTCTGATTTTCAATAATTTATTATTTACCCGTTAGTATTATGGCGTCAGACAATGATTTTGAGCTCCTGCGAAAGTCGCGAAGAAAACTTCCTAGAACCATATATTCAGCTGACTCGAAAGGGGGTTTTTCAGAAGTAGAATTGTTAAATAGAGAGGAACACGACGAGAATACGTTGACGCAGTTTATGTTTGCTCAGGAAGATTGGAGCTCCCTTATAACAGAGTAAAAATTTCTTAATCCTAAATTTTGGTTAAAGAATAATTGACGCTCTTTTGAAAGTTGAAAATGAGCCTCTTTCTCCTAAACCAATCCACTCATATTCTGGTGAAATATGATGGATTTCCAAGAACAATGAGGAGACGATGTAAGAACTGCTATCGTTCCATAGCTGAGAAAGAAGGTAGGGAAAATGCCATAAAGAAGACCAAAAGAGGCAACACTTATTGCCCAGCCTGTAAAAGTAAACCAACACTTTGTATCCCATGTTTTGCAGAAGTTCATAAATGAGTTATACTTCATACTACCTTCTTCTGGGTTTATGGGCTGGAACCGCGTCACTGGTATAACTGCCGACGTTTCGTACCCACTCGTATGGTACATCTTCAGGCATCAACTACTGCTACTGTCTGTCACATTGAAACTGGTGTAAGGTCATGGAGCGTTACGGTTGCCGCTAGGTTGTTTGGAGATGCATGATTGCCAGGCGTTGTATAGGGGCTAGCCATCATCACGGTTGGGTTATTGGGATGCTTAGAGATCTCTATTGATTCACGGATTTTACGACCATGGTAATGGTTAGTACGGGATAGGATCTTGGTGGAATAAAATTGGATATGGTGCCCGGTATCCAGTCTATGCTCGGCAGTGCAGAACCAGCTGCGCGCAGCAACCTACTACAACGCTCATGCTCAGAGACACGAGCGCCGACAGACCTCTTTGTTTCACCAATATATACACTGCCGCACTAGCAAGGTGCAAACAAAGCGGTCTGTTGGCGGAATTCGCAAGGTTTAATATCTGATCATTTAAGAAAGGAAACGACCACTATCGGGATGTATCATGCATTTATTAGGCACCATTTGGCGAAGAAAAAATTACTATTCCACTATTACTTATTTAAATGACTTTGTCTAATGGGGAGATCATTTAAACACAGGATTACTTGGTATAGATTCACGAATCATGTTTTTTAAGTGCCTATTACTAAAAGGTGACTTGGTGTTGAAAAATTAATAAATAATATTTTGTAAGAAGTGTTTTCTTTCCTGATATAGTTATTTTTTTACACAACTCTCGTACATTGACGCATTTGTTACAAGTTGAAGCTGTTCCTTAGATAGCTGCTTAATACTTTCTTCATCCAGTCGAAAAGCTAAATTTTTATTTAATTCTTGGATCACTACGTTTCATAAACACCTCCAGATTGTATTTTTAATAGTTTTTTTTTAGGTCATTACCGCTATTACTTGCAATTGATGTCATATTACCTCCCATAACTCGTAATTCGAGTGTATTGTTTATGATCAGAATTCCGATCCTAACAAAATTCAATCAATAAAATTCCGCACATTAATCTTCCCCTTCAATACTTTTTAATAACATTTAATTATAGGCTGCCATAAGAAATGATATTATCAGTAACCCAGATTTGGTCCGTACATGTTCAAGTGCACAGAAACCTACAAACAATTTTGTAATGTGCAGTTTGGCCTTAAGCCAATCGGTCCCGACCTGACATGGATTTCGTGCGAGTCCATTTTTCGTTGTGTATTTTTCGGAGAGTCAGGGCATCTGCCAGGTTCACGTTCTAAACTCTAACAACTTCATACGGGATAAGTTTCTTGTGATACGCGTACATTTATTTATGGTACATTAAAGTTCGGGTTATTGCCACAATATATCTTTTTTTAGTACTGTTGCAGTATAGATTTGAACAGAGCGTTACCGCCGAGTGAATTAAGGGTGTACTGCGGCGCGCGTTAAAACAAAGAAATTTTTTATTCGTAATCTCGAAATTAACATAAATATTAAGTAACATTTTTAATTAAAAATATTTAATTTTATTTAAATTGTGTGGGCCCGATGAAGGCTTAAAACGAACCAAAAATCCGGAGTAATTAAAAATAATTTTCTTTTTTTCCAATCCTCGATTGTGAACCAACGAATCCTTTATTAATTGCAATTTTAGACAGGCGCTACGAGGATAGTTTTACAAGTAGTGAGAATGACACATAGGTGGCGCTCTAGTTGGTAAAACAACTGCACTGTAATTTAGGTTGCCTATTTATATGTTTACATTCCGACATTTAGATAAATTGGTTGATTAGTTTCTTTTTGACAGCTGATTGAAAAAGACGCAACACGTCGTTTTGTTAAAATGGAAAAAGCAGAGTATCGTGCGGTAATTAAATACTTCGTAATTAAGGGTATGAAAGCTACCGAAATAAAAGATGCGTTACGGAAACATTAGGTGAATCTGCTCCATCATCCGCCACAATAAGTAGTTGGGTAAATGAATTTAAACGTGGTAGAATAAGCTGTGTTGATGAAGCGCGCTCTGGAGCACCCAAAATCGTGACTTCTAAGGAAATGATTATAAAAATCCATAATATTATTACGCAAGATCGACGACTCAAAGTGAGAGAGATAGCAGACTTGGTAAACATTTTAACGAAAGAATTGGGCCTTTCCAAGCTTTCGGCAAGATGGGTGCCGCGATTGCTTACGACTGACCAAAAGTTTACTCGTTTGCGCATTTCCAATGAGTGTTTGGACCTTTATTAGTGGAATCCGGTTGTTTTTGAAGGCGATTTGTTACTTGCGATGAAACTTGGATACACTACAGTATACCCGAAACTAAGCAACAGTCGAAACAATGGTGAGAATATGGTTCTGCTCCTCCAAAGAAAGCGAAAACCTCTTTATCGGCAAACAAGGTGACGGCATCAATTTTTTGGGATTCAAAGGGCATTTTGCTCAGTGATTACCTTCAGAAAGGTGTCACAATAAACGGACAATATCATGCAGAACTTCTACAAAAATTAAATGTTGAAATTCGTGCTAAACGCCCAGGAATGGCAAAGAAAAAGATTTTGTTTCATCAAGACAACGCTTCCTCGCATACCAGCACAGTTGCGATGTCCAAAATCCACGAGTTGCATTTTCAATTAGTACCGCATGCGCCTTATTCGCCGGATCTAGCCCCTTCCGACTTCCACCTTTTTCCAAAATTGAAAACGGCACTAGGTGGAAAGAAATTTTCGTCTAACGACGAGCTTACCATCTTCGTAAATGAGTATTTTGCAAGCCTTCAGGAATCGCATTTTAGGGATGGCATAAGGGCATAGGAGCACCGTTGGAATAAATGTATTGCTCTTTTAGGAGAATATATTGGAAACCAAAAATTATTTTGTGTTTAAAAAATTCGTTTTTCTTTTCTATTCTCACCACTTGTCAAACTACCCTCGTATGTACACCTTGCGTCAGGGGCATTTGTTGATATTCTCCATCATTCGTGTGTTAATTAAGTATTCGGACTAAATTCGTAGTCGTTCTCTTATAGAATATGGAATGCCTAATTGCTTTTTTTTCTTTTTTCAATGCTTGTGATGCGTTATGCACTTTTTGCTTTTTAACCTAAAAATAATAAAATAATAATAGTAAACAATCAATACCATTATAATCATTTATAATTTTATACATTTAGTAAAAAAAATGAAGGGAAGTAAGGCAGGGGGTGTGGGTCAAAATGAAAATAAGTTCATTAAATTCCATTTAATTTTTTATCATATTACATTACAAGATTTTATAATAAAAGTAATAATCATTTAGCAATCCAGTAGTTTCAAATTTTTTTGGTTATCGGTGTTCTTACAAAATCTTTGCAATACGTTTTATAACAAATGCCAACTGAAATACCGTAATTATGTATTTATTTCTTTAAAAAGCAATAGCTGAAATATGTATATATAATATATATTTTCCTATGCGATCTTGGCCGGCGAATTAAAATTACGAGGGATGTTCCAAAGTTCTGGGAATTACATATAATTTTTATAATTTTGTTAATTTTCGTCAATATTACAATGTCGTTTTTCAACATAATCTCCATTTAACTGAACACATTTATCCCAACGATCAAGTAATTTTTTTAAGCCGTCCTCAAAGATGTTTTTCGGTGTCTTGTCGATCCACTTATTTATGGCACATTTTACGTCAGTTAAACTTTCAAATCGAACACCTCGTAAGGGTTTTTTCAAATCTGGGAACAGATGGTAATCACTGGGTGCAAGATCCGGGGAATAAGGTGGGTGCGGCAGCAATTCCCATCGTAAATCGTTCAAAACATCCTTCGTTTTTCTTGCGGTGTGTAGTCTTGCATTATCCTGTTGCAATAACGGACGTTTATGTAACTTTCCAGGCCGTTTTTTGACTAGTGCCAGTCGCAGTGGTCCTGATAATAAATTTGAATAATATTCTGCATTAATTGTAGTAGCTCTCGGCAGATAATCCATGGAAATAATCCCTTCGCAATCCCAGAATACAATAAGCATTACCTTTCCAACAGACGGAACTGCACGCGCCTTAAGTGAAGGCCCTTCTTCAGGTTTGCGCCATTCTTTGTATTGACTTTTCGTCTCAGGATTGATATAAGGAATCTACGTTTCGTCAGTGGTTATTATTCGTTGCCAAAATTCATCACCGTAATAGGCTAACAGCTCTTGAAGTTGACGACAAGTATCGGACCTATTAAGTTTCTGTTCTGGTCCCAACAGCCTTGGCACCCAGACCAAACGACCAAACCTTGCTAACGCCCAAACAATCATGCATCATGAACTTTGTGTGTACCTTTCCCTAGGTGTACATTCGCCTGTCGTCTTTCAGTAGGTTTTCAACGGCAGTAATGTTTCGTTCATTTACAGACGTGCTTGGCCGCCCACTGCGTGGATCGTCTTCTAGTGATGTTATACCGGCTTTAAAACGATCGATCCACCGATAAACAATACTTTTGGATTCTGCAGATTCACCAAATACTCCTTGCAGACGAGAAATAATTTCTGACTTTTTCACATCTTCTTTCCACAAAAAGAAAATTATCGCTCTTTGAGATTTTGCCGCGTGTTCCATGGTTACAAAAACAGTGCTACCAAAACGCGTCTACATCAGTCGAATACCTGAATCAGACTGAATAATATTGCACTACATAGTTGCATAAACATGTTAAGACTTGTCTAGCATCAATAACATTGCGTATAAGTTCTGCGTTATTTAATTATAGCACCAATTCCCAGAATATTGGAAACACCCCTCGTAGATTACCAGGGGTACCGGAAAGTCATTACTGCGTTTTTCGTAAAAAAAACTACATAATTTTCAAGAAAATGGAAAAATTTATTTATTCAAAGTATTGGCCATTCGATTCTACATATCTTGCTCATCTTTCAGACAATTTATGGACGCTATCCCAAAATAACTGTTTGTTCTTTGGACAAAACTATTCACCGAGATATTTTCTAAATTCTTCAAAATTGGCGAGTGCTGGCATGCACGTATCCCATTGATGCGAAAAGGTGATAGTCGGATGGGGCAAGGTCTTAATAGTACAGCAAGTGCGATATTATGTCCCATCCAAGTGCTTTCAACGCTTTCTTGACCGATTTTGCGCGTTATCGTGCCGTAAAATCACCTTGTCTTCGGGTCCATTCTGGCCGTTTTTCTATCAATGTATGGTTCAAATTGATAATTTGTTGTCGGTAGCGATCAGTATTAATTGTTTCACCAGGTTTCAACAGTTTGTAATACGTCACCCCACTCTGGTTCCACCAAACACAGAGTCTTGCGACCAAAACGATTTGACCTTTAGAGTCAATGGGCCGATTTTGCCATGTGATAACCTTTATTTTTTGCGCTTGGAGTTTTCGAAATAAATTCATTTTTCATCACTCGTCACTATTCGATGCAGAAATGACTTCCGATCATACCTTTGAGGCAACATTTCACAGATGATTTTTCGATTTTCCATTTGCCTGTTATTTAATTGATGTGACACCCATTTTCCCATCTTTTGGATTTTTCCCATTGCTCGTAATCGGTCGCTAATCGTTTCTTGGTCCATATTTAACGCTTCTGACAATCGTTTTTGAGTTTGGGTTGGGTCTTCATCCAATAACTTTTAAAGTTTCGCATCTTCAAACTTTTTCGGTCTACCGGAACGTTCTTTGTCTTACACATTGAAATCAACACTTTCGAATTGTCGAAACCACACCTCACGTTGATTAAAATAATTGACTTTTTCTGTATCCGTAAAATTTGGACAGCAATCCACTTATGCTTTGACGATGATATTTGATAATATTCAACATTCAAAAGGTGTACGAACGCTTTTGTAACTGACTGTATATTAAATCGACGCAACAAACGCTTAGATCAAGGAACTTGTGACTTCTTAATGCTACTTTATTTCACTTTATAACTGTTACCGTTAAAAATAACTTTAAACGTGTTTTCCGTTACTTCCAGTCTCTTTCGGTGTTTCAAGACCTCTACAAATATTCTAGTAGAAGGGAATAACTTGTTATGTACGTGACTTACTTCAGATTTCAGTTTTAACAGTGTTCAGTTGCGCAGCTAATGCAAACTGAATTCTTAACTCGTAGATTACACGAGTACATTCCCGTTTCTGTTTGTTTTACAGCCGAACTCTTGGGGAGCGCCGAGATCTAGGAAAACAAAAGTAATATTTTTTTAGGGGAGAGATATTCTGTAATATGCTGTTCGATATCAGTAATTCTATTGTATGCGTACGCTTTATACTGTGGTAGACGTAAAGAAATTTAGGTGTATTTTGTAGATTCCGTAGTGACATACGTTTAAGTACTTTTCTTGGTTTTGAAACAAAATATATTACGTATGAAGCGTTTACGTTATCGCTTATTATTGTAAATTAGACCCGACCATGACATTATTTGATATAGATATTATTACGAAAACAATAATCGGTTTCACTTAGAAATGTTAGAAGCTAACGGTAAATATATTTAAATACACTGTTTAAATTTAAATATTTGGGTTAAAGCATTATCGAAAACGTTTGATATCTCCCATCGATACTTTACTGTATCTAAAGAATAACTCGTCATTTAAGGCAGTTTTTTTAAGCGTTAAAACCATTTTTAATCTCTAATTAATGAACATACATAGTTTGTTATCAATATTGTCACGTTAATTGGTATGACATTCTTCAAATTCCATAAAGAAATGTGAGAGAGGTTTTACTTTGCTGGGTGGGTCACAGTAGTGTTCCACAAGGTACTATCCTGAGCCCACTTTTATTTGTCTTTTCTATCAACGACCTTTTGTTAAAAAAGGGTTGTTCCCTTTGATTGATCATATACAGTAATGTACCACTATAGAAAATTTATCGGTCTCCATCATTTTCAAAAAAATTACTAAAAGAAATTTACTTCTACATAGTAATTTTTTTTAATATTAATAATACACAGTCCGTCGCATATGATTAAATATTGAAGATCGAGCAATCGGAACTGTTGAATTAATGTGGAGGGATGTGTTTTCCGTATTTTGTAGAGCGAATGTTAGATCTGAACTAACTTCACGTTCATGAAAGTTGTGCAAATCCAAGTAATAATTTAAAGTTACAATCTTGTATTCAATAGTTGATAGTTGAGGTCATTACTTTGTGAAATGCTATAAAACTAAGGAGTAAGTAAAATATTTTGCCTAAATTTCACATTATATTAAATATTTACTGCGACTACTTTCGTCTCCAAGTACGAGCAAGTACAAAACAGGATACAATCTCCTTTAAATAAGAAAACGAAAAGCAATAAGTAAATCCGATTACAAGAAAGGAGCAGAGTTACAATATACATATAAGATTATTTACCGGTAAATGACCTTTCTTTGAAACATCTGTAAATATACACAGTCTGTATCAGAGAAAATGGAACTTTTTTAAAATAAAAACAAAAGCTTACTATTTTGTACCATTCATTTATTTTATTCAAAGTATTCCCTTCGGCTTCAATACAACATCTTGGACGGTCAATTAACAGGTCGAATGAATTTTTAAGATTATCTTCAGAGATGTCCTTCAAGATTGCTGATTGACGTCGGCATAACGTTGTTTTTCGTCGGCAAATGCAGTTTGGAGAATAGACGTAAATCACAGGGAACCAAATCCGGTGAATGATTGATGGTTAAGATGTCGCTTATAATCTAGCATCGAGCGATGAGATGTTGCATTATCATGTAACAAACGCCATTTTCACAATATTTAGGGCGCACGCGATGAATACGCAGCAAAAGACGCTTTATAACACCAAGATCATAAACGGCATTGGTTTTTTGACTAGTTAGTATAAACTCTTTGTGCACCATACCATTTGAATCATGAAAACAAATTAACATTGTCTTCACTTTTGACTTGTCTAAACGGCTTTTTTTCGGTCTTTCTTCGCTTGGATGCTTCCATTCAGAGCTTTGACGCCCTGTCAATTATATTGAAAACACGTATCGTCGTCAGTTACAATAGAATACCTGAAGTTTTCGTCCTTTGTCTGCACAATGTTGAATTCAGTTAGCTTGTGTGGTACAAACCTTGCACAAATTTTTCTCAGTGACAAATGCTGCGT
Organism: Dermolepida albohirtum; assembly: GCA_031893035.1. Classification (NCBI taxonomy): domain Eukaryota; kingdom Metazoa; phylum Arthropoda; class Insecta; order Coleoptera; family Scarabaeidae; genus Dermolepida; species Dermolepida albohirtum. The sequence continues at coordinate 195,550 of JAVIWB010001941.1, read as the reverse complement.
GAAAATACGATGAATCTGTGGAAATATCTAATTCCATTATCACGTATTGCAGTGAAGATTTCGGATCATTTCTGATCAATTCACGCACAAGTTCGATGTTAATTTCCGTAACCACAAATTTTTTTGCACCAGGATGTTCGTCGTCATTTATGTCCGTACGACCGTCTTTAAATCGTTTATACTACCCCTACACATTCGTACGTGATAAACACCTATAATCAAATTAAACGTTTCAATAAACGATTTACCGAGTTTAAAACAGAACTTGATATTTGCTCTTTGTTCAAAATTCATTTTTCGACCAATTCCAAATACACACTGTTACTTTATGGGCAAATTTCTCTGCTTCTAATGATATTTTGTCATAACATTGGTGAAAGATCTACCTTACCGACGCATTTTTTTTTAAATAGATGGCGCCACTAAGAATTATTATTAAAAAAAGTTCGGTTTTCTCTGTGACAGACTGTACAATGAAAATAATTGCACATAACTGAAAAATAGTAATACAAGTATTTAGTATGACTCTTTGACTATCGAGTAGTTTTGTCAGAAATTCTTGTGGATTGTTCTTCTTTTCTTACAAAGAGACCTCAAAAAGTTGAATGGTATTAGTTGGCGATCTTTTCTTCGCATGATCTACATAATTCCACACATGTTTAACAGCATTTAAATTTGGACTTTGTGGTGACCATATTGAAATTGGTGCAACCCTCTGCTGCTCAATTTCACTTAAATAGTTTTTAATAGTCTTAGCGGTATGCTTTGGATCGTTGTCCTGCTAGAAAAATTAATTATTTCCAAATTAATTGTGTTCCTGCTGACATAGCATGTTGCTGCAGAATCTCTAAATATTTCGCAGACGTTTTGTTTTTAAGTAATTTTAATAAGTGGATCACCTTCTTGCACATGCAACCCCATACCTGCATAAACCCACCTCCATATTTTATTATGGACTATATACATGATGGGTTATAACGCTTTCCAATCCTTCTGCAAATATACTGTTTCCTTTTGGATCCGAGTATTTCAAATTTAGACTCGTTTGTCCAAAGTACGCTTCAATACTCTGTTTCTGTTTATTACTCCTTCGCAGTTATAATTTCTTTAGTGAAACACGACCTCTAAGTAAGGCTCAGTTACTATCAATATTAAAAATAATAAATGCAATTACTTACTATTTTAGTTTTTTTTATGTTGTCGATGCAGTGACGCCAAACTACACTACAGTATTGTGTTATTAGTATGCCTTTCAGTGCTGACTCAGTCATACATCTACGACGAGATGAAAATATGTTAGTGTATTTGGAAAAGGAGCGTTCTACGTCTATTGATGTGATGCTCGCGAATTTAAAAAGGACGTTCGCATCATATTCGCACTCTTGGTTTTCAGTTAAACTCTTGTCTATACGCACTATATTTTGAAAGTCGGGATTCGTATTTATAACTTCACACAATTTATCGGTTGTTAATCTTCCTATACTATCTGTTACATTTCTTAACGAGGTTTTGAAGTAATATACGATATTTAGCGCTTCATGTAATGACAGCTTGGTGTTCTCGAATTTAGAAATAGTATCTAAAAGAATTGAATAAATTTAGGAAATTTCCTCTATTTGAGTATGGATTTCGGTACCTGAAACCAGCCGAAGATCCGCTGTTAATTCTTCAGATGATTTCGTCCAATTTCGCAAGGATGTCATTTGCATTTGTCATTATTATCATCTTTTTTACTTTTCTTGGTTTTCTAGTCTTTTTTCATTAACCACCAAACCGGTTGCTTCGAGCTTTTCGGTAATTTTAAAAGACTTTTTACTACCCTTTCAACAAATTAGAATTTTAATTATAAAATAAAATGAATTGCTACATAATACTATTAGGTGCGCAACTAAGTTCTCGCTATTTTTCAAAAGATGGCTCCAATAGTAAGTGCTGGTCGATTGTGACATAACCAAAACGTCATACATAGTCTCCGGATATTTAACTTTTTATTGTTCATATTTATTGTCAAACGTGTTACTTTAAGTGTTTTTCTTTGTCTACACTTGTCAATATGTTTTTGCGAAACCATTAATGATTATTATCAATTTCTCCGTACGAACAACTATCTTTCCTAACGTTTGGAAGCGCGCTTTGATTTATTCTATCCACAAAAAAGGCGATAAAACGTCATGACCAATTTCCATTTTATCGAACTTTTTATTAAGTTATACGTACGTCAATATATTCCAACGTCCCATCATCTCTATCCCCGTATCAGCAGGATTATTCGCCGTCGCTGAACAAACCGCTTTGACACATTAGTGATTTTGTTTTTGTTTTTGCGTCATATACTTTTGGTTGTGTGAAAATGTCTGATTTTGTGCCAAACAATCGTCATTTGCGGGAAGTGTTGCTTTTCTTCTTTCATTCGAAGAAAACGGTGGCTGAAGTGAATCGGGAACTCCATAAAGTTTACGGAGATACTGCTCTTAGTGAAATAACGTGCCGTGATTGGTTCCGTCGCTTCAAAGACGGTGATTTCGATGTTGACGATCGTTCGCGTGAAGGAGGACCAAAAACCTTCGAAGACGCTGAATTGGAGGCATTGCTCGATGAGGATCCGTGCCAAACGCAAAAAGAGCTTGCTTCAGTATTAGGAGTTACCCGCCAAGCCATTTCCCAGCGATTGCATGCGTTGGGAATGATTCAAAAACAAGGAACTTGCGTTCCTTATGATTTGAAGCCAAGAGACGTTGAGCGTCGTTTTTTCGCCTGTGAACAACTGCTCCAGCGGCAAAAAAGGAAGGGTTTTCTTCATCGTATCGTTACGGGTGATGAAAAATGGATTCATTACAGCAACCCAAAGAGAACGAAATCATGGGGACTGCCCGGTCATGCTTCTACGTCGTCGGTTCGGCCGAATATTCACGCTGCGAAGGTTTTGCTGTGTATTTGGTGGTATCAGGGCGGCGTTATTTATTATGAGCTGTTGAAACCGAACGAAACGATCACTGGGGAACGGTATCGAACTCAATTGATGCGATTGAGCCGAGCACTGCGCGAAAAGCGGCCACAATACGAGCAGAGGCACGAAAAAGTGATTCTACAGCATGACAACGCTCGGCCTCACGTTGCCAAACCCGTTAAAACCTACTTAGAAACGCTCAAATGGGAGGTCCTACCTCACCCGCCATATTCCCCAGATATTGCGCCTTCCGATTATTACTTGTTCCGTTCGATGGCACATGGTCTGGCTAATCAGCAGTTCCGCTCATATAAAGACATCTCAAAATGGCTTGATTCGTGGATAGCCTCAAAAGACGAACACTTCTACCGTGACGGTATTCGAGGTCTGCCAGGAAGATGGGAAAAGGTTGTCGCTAGCGATGGGCAATATTTTTGAATGATTCATTTGTAAACATTTTTTCACAATAAAGTTGCATTGTCATTAAAAAAGAAAAACAGCGAGAACTTGCGCACCTAATACGTACACCACTAATCTAACTTTAATGCATCAAACTAAAAACGGTAAATACGTTTCCACAAACGCTCTCTGAGATTTCTAATAATTCTGAGTGAATTTTACTTGTACAAAAGCGTTATGTTACCTCTTCACCTTCCAAAAATTTAGGGCAGGTAAAGATTAAGACAGGAGGCTATCATTCGGTGTACTTTATGGTATATATGTACATTTATCTTTCCGAGGATGTACAATAATATGTATTTAAAATATACTCATGATAACTGAATCTTAGGTTTGTTTGTTTTTGATTTTGTTTCAAATAAAGCAAAGTACAATATAATTATGAATTAGTTACGTATCACCCTTACCATTTTAACCCCAATGCTCACAAAGTGTTATTTTTATCCTACGCCTTTTCATAATAAAGCGGTTCCGTTAATTAATTTTGAGAGAGTTAGTAAAATAAGAAAAATATTTTTCTTATTTTTTTTTCCAACGATCGATCGATCCCTTCAGTGTAATTATAATCGGTATTCAGAGTCAATATATCACGGCGAATGTGACTATAAACCCCGTAGATAATGTGAATTGGTTTCAACTGGACGTTCGGGCCGTTCAGTGTGACTGTTGGCTTTCATCATGAATATATCGATGCACCGCTAATGTAATACAAACAATGGTACATTAAGTATTCAGATATTTTAATGAAAGGCAAACATCTGCCGTTTATAATCCTTATATTGACATTCTAGACAGGAAGATTTTTACATGGACAATGAGAAAGGGATAATTTTCCCTGCTTTATTCATTCATTTCATAGTATATATAGGAACGTCATTAAATTTCCCCATGGACGTGATATTGTTTCTACTTTTATTATAAATTGCAAAGAAAACTATTAGTGTTATATATTGGGCTGTCGGAAAAGTCAAGGCGTACTTTTTCCATTTTGCATAGGTCATTTACTAATATTTAAAAAAAGATCGATAAATCGTATATTCTCCATATTTTTTTTGATAACTTTTCGCCAATCTTTGGTGAATTTTATAATTTCACATTCATGCAAGAACCAATCGACGAAAAACTTTTTGACGGGAGATTAAACTTGTGCGTGGTCTCCTTTACGACTGACAAATTCTGTATTTTCTGGATGATGTATTCGTTCAAACTGTCCAATTATTGTAGTACACTCTTGAAGTAAGTGTTACCTTCTTTGGTAGGAGCTCTACAAACACTTTTAAAATCCCAACACATTGAAATTAGCTTTAATTTTCCTCTGGTAAATATCTGCTTTTAATGACCACATTTTAAGACGCGTTTTCAGATCGGAGCCAAGACCGTTTTCGCACGATTTTGTTGAAAATAATCCACTTTTTATCACCAGTTATCAGTCGCTTTCTTCACTTTTAAGTATCGTAAATGTTAATACACGCCGTCAAGTGAACTTTTTTGCGTTCATGAGAAACCCAAATACCGAACTCGCTGACGTTTCTTAACCTTTTGCAAGTGGTCGGGAAAGGTGAATGTTTGAATGATTGATAAAATTTTTGTTTATTTCGTCCGCTACGCTTGAGTTTGACTCAGTCAACATCAACTTAGTTGACGATAAAGTGAATGTTTGAATTCCTGAACTGATTAAATGCCACCCCAGAACTGGTCTATTATAGTTAAAGATGAGTGCATTATTTAGATATGCTTAGTAACTAATAACTTCACAATTTCGATACTTTTTCTATATCGTAATCGTCACAGAAAGAAATCTGAGAACTCTATTATTCAAATGTCTTAAAAAGAGTTGCTTTTACATTGTAAAACATTAACAAGAAATCACTCTAGCCACTAATGAAAATTAATACGTGGGTGCAGTAACAACTGCCTGAATGGCCCAATGAAATTGTGCTTACACCACGCCACGTCTTGCGACTAAAACGATTTGGTCTTGGAGTCGATGTGCTTCCTTCACCAGGTGATAAGCATGATATTTTGCGCTTAGGGTTTTCGAAATAAATCTATTTTTCATCACCCGTCACTATTCGATGCAGAAATGACTTCCGATTATACCTTTGAAGCAACATTTCACAGATAATTTTTCGATTTTCCATTTGCCTGTCATTCAATTGATGCGGCGTCCATTTTCCCATCTTTTGGATTTTTCCCATTACTCGTAATCGGTCGCTAATCGCTTCTTGGGCCACATTTAACGCTTCTGCCAGTTATTGAGTTTGGGTTAGGTCTTCAATCAATAAGTCCTGCAGTTTCGCATTTTCAAACTTTTTCGATCTACCAGAACGTTCTTTGTCTTGCACATCGAAATCACTACTTTTAAATTGTCGAGACCACGCCTTACACATGTTTTTATAGTTGAAGCATGCTGGCCGTAAGTTTTTACCAGCAAGCGATGATTTTTTTCGGCTTTTTTCTTTTGATTAAATAAGAAAAGCAATGCGTGCCGCAAATAAACTTTTTCAGGCACCAAACTCGACGTTTTCAAAGAGATATAAATCCATGACACTGTTACTTTCGCAAAATATAACATGTATGGCTTTGAAGCTTGATGCCAGTAGAATAAAATGACGTATGTGTCAAATCATAACATTGCATACTTAAGCCTAACGACATCTGTTAGAAAAACCGATAATGACTTTCCGGTACACCTGGTATCTCTTGCAAAACTATGGTAACTTCCCCGACAACTCAACAAATTTATATTTGAAAAGTTTTTTATATTAGTGCAAGGGGGCTCTTTTAAGAAATAAGTGTTGAATATGTTTTACCCATCTACAACTCCACAAAATTTGATCAAAGTCGACGCCCATCTGTGTGAGTTTCTCAAGTTTCCTAAATATTTAATCAAAATCTACAAAGCATTTCCCTAATTCGCTTTATTTCTACTAAATAAGCAAAAGAAAATATTCCTTCTTGAATATGGTAAATCTAAAAAATTAACTTTGGGTAATAATCTGAAATCAATAACATTATCATGTCTGTGAGTAGTTAAAATTCTTATAATGATACAGCGTAACGCAATGAGACGTCGTTTAGATTCATTCTGTAAAATTCCTCCATTAATTTTCGTCTATTTATAAAAACAGAAACCCACCGTCAACCTTTGTTTTGCATCAGAGAACGCTCACATAAAGTGCTCCGGATTAAATAAACATTAAGTTATTAACTTCTTTATGTCTTCTGCAGAAAAATAAATACACGAGCGTTTACACGTTGCGTACGTCGTCATGTAAACGGATCGTCTGCCGCCTCGGTATCTATTGCTATGGTTTTTGCGGTTCATAAGAAACACATTATTGCGATAACTTGGCCTTTATGTATTGATTTTAAGCCCAGATAGAATTATCTGTGCTTTTGTTCGAACGGTGTCAGGTATTGAGTCGGTATGATTTTACGTAAAGTTATTTAAATTATGTATTTTGTGGCCAGTAAAAGTGCTTCGAATGGCTCGTAAACTGTTTATTTTCTTAATATAATTACGTTATTAACAAACATTAAATTTATTTTAATATACTGTATTTACAAGTTCATTCTAATATTAGAATAATCGTTAATTTAAAATAGAAACACTCTCCTTAGCAGAGATATCTATTGTATCAATTGCTGGCGAATTTCACTTAATAATTGAGAAATATTACAAAAAAGAATTGTCCAAGGCATTTATTGAATTAAAAATTAATTGTTTCTGACTTTTAGGGATTGTTAATATTTGAAAAGTACGATATAGATATTTGTCGTGATGCGGACTGATGCTGTAAAAATTCGAAATTTAATTTTTAATCTTGGCGATCGCTGCCACTTCGAAGTAGTCTCTTTGCGCAGTATGAGTCCCAACGATCTTTTCAGTTCTGGAAAATATTCAGGAAGTCTTTCCTGTGAACGAGTTGAATTCCACTTGAGATTCATTTTAAATTCCCTTAATGGTATGAAAACGTCGGCCTTTTAGCTGCAGTTTCATTTGCGAGAAAAGTTCAAGGCCGCAGGGAGCCGAATTTGGTGAATAGGGTGGGGGGTGGAGAACAGTAGTCGTTAGTCGTTGATATTGTGATGCAGCGATCAATTCCCTAGCTCATAGCCATAATCCAGCTCTTGGCACCCGTAAGCACTCTTCACAAAAAGCTTTCATCGTCCACAGCAAGTTCTTTAAGCCCAATGCAAATGGCAATGCGTTCATGCTTTTGATGGTTAGTCAGAAGTCTCGGAACAAATTTCGCGGCATATCCAATTCTAACTTTATGCAGATGTCAAGAAACTATTCTTGGCGATAGTCTTCGCGAATGAGTCTTTGAACTGTTGTGATGTCTTCAGGCGTGGTGGACGCCGAAAATCTTCCTGTTCGTTCGTCGTCATTAATGGACGTTCTACCAATTGTAAAACTCCCAAATCTCCCTAATGTTTGTGTTCGGCCCATTGATTATTCACCGAATTTTTGGTAAATCATTCCATATTTTTGGTAGCCGTTTTTACGAAGGTAAAATAAATTTGGTGCACGCCTGTTGCTCATGTTTTTCGTCCATTATAATGATACCACTTTGCACAATCACACGTAGCCTGGCGAAAACTACGCCGATCACGTTGAAAATCTCACACATACTCCGTAGACATATACTTCCACCATTTATTTTCGTGGCCAGTATATTTTGAGTTCTCCTGCTTGAAATGGATCATATTTATAGCTTTGGGTAGTTATATTAGGTAAGAGAGATGTACTGAATATTCCTTTTCTTTTTCAGATGGTGCGTACCTGCCACAAAGCTATGTAAGGATTGGACTGTGGGGTTAGTATATTTTGTGCGTTTTAAATACAATAATAAGTACGTGTTTACGGTTTTAAATTTCAAATGTATTACGCTTTAAGATATATCGTATTTTTCCTACACATACCCATAGTCCCTTTTAACAGAAATCAACAAAAGTACGTAACAAATATTTGTAAGCAGTTTACAAATATACATGCGCGGTAACTACATATTCTTAGTAAATACCAGGCGTCCCATGATATGATTCCCACAGCTTAAGGTTGTGTTACTGGAGCTATTTCAAGTAAAGAAAAGTTTCCAGTTTTCAATAAAGTCTCTATTGCGATCTTTTGTTTTCATTTGAAATGTCTTTACGTTTCCAATTGTTCACAATTTAACATTGTACGCATAACATTCTCAAAAACATTGTTTAAGTTCTTAAAATGTCATAAAACGTATAAAGTAATTAATTATTTAAGGAATATCTGTTATAAAACATCTATTTAACTCTTGGAGCGACAGACACAAAGTGATAAAAAGCAGATAAAAGGTACTTCTTAATATTACCCGTAAGTACCCCTATTGTTAATAAAGAATACTTTGTGGTGGTTAGAATAATAAGAATTTTAAGTACGAGGATAGTTTGACAAGTAGTGAGAATGACACATAGGTGGCGTTCTAATTGGTAAAACAAATGCACTGTAATTTAGGCTGCATATTTATATGTTTACATTCCGATATTTAGATAAATCGGTTGATTAGTTTATTTTTGATAGCTGATTGAAGAAGAAGCAACACGTCGTTTTGTTAAAATGGAAAAAGCAGAGTATCGTGCGGTGATTAAATACTTCGTAATTAAGGGTATGAAAGCTACCGAAATAAAAGATGAGTCACGGAAAACATTAGGTGAATCTGCTCCATCATTCGCCACAATAAGTAGATGGGTAAATGAATTTAAACGTGGTAGAACAAGCTGTGTTGATGAAGCGCGCTCTGGAGCACCCAAAATCGTGACTTCTAAGGAAATGATTACAAAAATCCATAATATTATTACGCAAGATCGACGACTCAAAGTGAGAGAGATAGCAGACATGGTAAACATTTCAACAGAACGCGTACACCATATTTTAACGAAAGAATTGGGCCTTTCCAAGCTTTTGGCAAGATGGGTGCCGCGATTGCTTACGACTGATCAAAATTTCACTCGTTTGCGCATTTCCAATGAGTGTTTGGACCCTTATAAGCGGAATCTGATTGATTTTTGTAGGCGATTTGTTACTTGCGATGAAACTTGAATACACTACAGTACACCCGAAACTAAACAACAGTCGAAACAATGGTTAGAACGTGGTTCTGTACCTCCAAAAGAAGCGAAAACCACTTTATCGGCAAACAAGGTGATGACATCAATTTTTTGGAATTCAAAGGGCATTTTGCCCATTGATTACCTTCAGAAAGGTGCCACAATAAACGCACAATATTATGCAGAACTTTTACAAAAATTAAATGTTGAGATTCGTGCTAATCGGCCAGGAATGGCAAAGAAAATGATTCTGTTTCACCAAGACAACGCTCCCTCGCATACCAGCACAGTTGTCCAAAATGCACGAGTTGCATTTCCAATTAGTACCGCATGCGCCTTATTCGCCGGATCTAGCTCTTTCCGACTTCCACCTTTTTCCAAAATTGAAAACGGCCCTAGGTGGAAAGAAATTTTCGTCTAATGACGAGCTTATCATCTTCGTAAATGAGAATTTTGCCAGCCTTCCGGAATCGCGTTTTAGAGATGGCGTAAGGGCATTGGAGCACCGTTGGAATAAATGTATTGCTCTTTTAGGAGAATATATTGAAAAATAAAAATTATTTTATTTTTAAAAAATTCGTTTATCTTTTCCATTCTCACTACTTGTCAAACTACCCTCGTACTCTGTGTCGAAGGTCATCGCCAACACAACAGGAAAAATATTAGAAGACTTAAAAGTTTATATGAGTTTAGATCTGGTGAAAGTCTATTATTACAAATGCCGTTTTTCGGGGTTGTTTATTACTTGTCGGCTTCTTGTATTGAAATATTGTATAAAGAACCGAGTCAATTCGTAAAACGATACGTTATGTATAAAATGAAATTATTTAGTACTCGTAATGTCGCGCAGTTAATTCTGTTTTAGAGAAAATGATATAACCCTTCCACAGTTAAACAAAACACATTTAATCGCTTTTTTTTCGTTCCACAAATTTTATAGTTTTTGGTTTTTTTTATTTGGTAATATATTCGTTTTACTGCTTCCAACTTGGCAACCACACATAAATTAACTTGCAAAATGTTACAGCAGGAATTCTTTTAAGTAGTCTTTAAAGATATCGCTATACTGAAAAAAGAAAAACTAGAAATATCTGTTACAATGACCGATTAATACTAAACATCTTATTTCATATCGAAGATGATTAATTTTTTATGTGAGAATAGTGAAGTAGACCGAGTAAAATGTATGTGGATGACGAAATAAATCCTATTTTAAATTTTCTATAATTTCTGGTTATTAAACTTCAAAAATATATTATTTCTATTAAGTCAATTTTCATAAAATGGTAATCAAAGAAATGTCAAATTTAAGTAGCTATCAGAAAAATTTATTTCGAATAATATATTAATAATGAATTTGATGAGATTCTAGGTTGTACACGACCGTTCAAAAGTTAATAAAAATACTTAAAATTTAGTAAATACAAAAAAGAAAAATGCAAAAAGAAAACTAAATTCATGTTTCTAGAAAAACAGAGATTTGACAATAAAAATACATACACTACCGGTCATATTTATTTGCACACCCTTAGTTTTAGCCAAAATTATTAAACTGTCAAATGTGTACTGAAAATTTATTTATTGTACCAATACAATAGTGTAAAATAAACATAAAATAGTTACATTTTTCTTATATAAAAACTTTATCATTAATTATTATAAAATTTTGCTCTCATCAATGTGCCCACCTTCATTTTTGATAATTGCGGCGCATAACCGCGGCATCCTTTCAATTAATTTTTGCAGTGTATCTTCTGTAATTTGTGCCCAGGCTTCTTGAAGTTGTTCCCACAGTACAGTGGTAGATGATATAGCACGTTCTCTATTGGGTTTAGATCAGGACTTTGAGCCGGCCATACCATTATAGAGATTTACCCTTGCTCTTCTAGTTGACGCAAGTAATCGCCACACAATCTGGAAGTGTGTTTCGGATCGTTGTCCTGTTGCAATACAAAGTTTTCGCCAAGAATCCTTAGTCCTGAAAGAACAGCGTTATTTTCTAAAATTTCCTTGTAGCCTTCTTTTCTTAGGATTCCCTCATTTTTGACGAGATCGCCTACAGATCTTCCACCAAAACACCCTCAAATCATTACTGAATCTCCTCCATGTTTTACGGTAGGTGCAATACATTCTGGCAGTACTCTTTCTCCTGCGGATCTTCTTACGAATATTCGCCTTTTACTACCGAAAAGATCAAACTTCGATTCGTCTGTCCACAACACATTATTCCACTAATCAATCGTCCAATTGTTATGTTCTTTAGCCTAATTTAGTCGTTTTATCTTGTTTTGCTTTCGTAGTAGTGGTTTTCGCTGAGCAATTCTTCCGTATAAACCCGCGTGCCTTAACCTTCTCTGTACCGTGGTCACACTAATTGGTTTAGCACGCGCTCTATTCATTTCAGTAGCAATTTCTGGTGCTGTTTTTCGTCTATCGCGTCTACTTATCCGTATTAGATGCCGGTCATCTGCAGATGTCGTCGCTTTGCGTCGTCCAGATCTTCTTTTGCTAGAAAATGTACCAGTTTCTTCAAAGTTTTTAACGTTATAGTCAACGGTTCTGCGATTTAAACGTAATTCTTTTGCAATTTCGCGATTGCTTTTACCAGTACGATGATAGGCAATTATCATAGCACGCACTTCAATAGATAATTCCTTCGTCTTCGGCATTGCATTAAAATATTCACAACAACTCTCTATTTCACTGTTTTCGCAACAAAAGATGAACGATGACTGACATTAAATTTATTTTCCTTTTTGAATAACACATCCTAATATTGTAATTAGTTAGTACAATAACACAATATTGGTAATACCTTTCGGAAAAGCAGTTAAAACTGTCAATACTGTAGGGATTAGTCTATATAATATTTATGGTATTTTTCCAATTTATGACACCTTTACGATATATCATAAACAATTTAAGATTTTCGTAGAAATTCATATGGAATTACTTCCACTAATAATATTGTTGAATAATTATAATACAGATTTTTCGAAAGATAATCCGTATTTCAGGAAACACATAAAATTGGGGTGGGCAAATAAATATGACCGGTAGTGTACATGAAAATAATAAATGTAAGAGCAGAACAGTAATTTGTGAACCGGGCTAAGAAAACACTAACATTTTGACAAAAAATTATTTCATTTTTTAACATATTCTCCTTATAACTCGTATTTAATCCACCGACATTCGAATCTTTTAATTCTTTTAAAAAAGTAAACTTTTCCAATATGTTCGTAATATGCATTAGTTTCAGTGATTATTTTCTTGCTTCAGCTAAATCTCTGACCACCAAGTAAAGTTTTCAGGCCGGGAACAAAAAAAAAACCGAAGTGTCGAAATCTGCGCAACTAGTTTGAAATGTAGTTCACGAATTTTTGAAATTGAAACAATAAAAGTCTAAATAAGCGTATTATCCGTTCCCAATTTTTTTGAAACAAGTTCGTTGTGGTCCATGAACTTCTTTCGAATATTAAATATATTTTCTCACACTTTTTCTTGATGACTTACCCAGCGTGTTTGAGCTTGTTACTCTTACTATTATGTTAAATGAACTGTATAAAAATGGAGTGAGATGATTTGTGCATAATTTCATTTCTTATTTATTGTACACCCCACAAAAGTTATGTGTATTTGAATTTTTATCTTTGGAATACTGGTGTTCTCCAAGGTTCAACATTAGGACCATTGCCATTTCGTTATTTCCCATTTGGTAACGTGCAACAATTCTTTGATGATACCACTGTTATTTTAGCAGTTAACTACTTTATGTGAATGACAACCTGTTACTAATGCTTTTGGAAATATGTCTTGTGTCGTTGTTGATTTTCTAGGTTCAATCAGATTCTCTCTCTTAAGAACCTGGTCTGTGTCGTCCGAGGCGAAACAAAAAAACGCACAAGATTTTAAAAACCCCACAGTCAGGACAAAAGGACATATACGCTTTACATGCATAGCCTTAAATAATTGATGAACTAGTGGAAAGTATGTATGTTATAATGAGGTAATCAAAATTTCGTATTTCTCAACAGCGTCAAAACAAAAATTTATATTTCGATCTGGGGGGAATCAAATGAATTCTTTATAAGAAATCACAAAAATATATTGTGGATAGTAAAGATATTAAATTCTTAAGCATTTAGCTTCAGTTATTGCTGTAGTTAGAATAACACATAGAATATGTGGGTAAATTAAAATCTATTTATTATGAAATATATAAAATTAAAGATCTTCCTATTTTTGAAAAGCTATGCATTCCTTATTTGGTTAGGATAGGGACGATTATGTCCCAGAGATTTTGCTTGCTGACAGAGTGCAAAATTATCCTGATTTATTGGTTATTTCATAGTTTTCCCTAAGTTGTCCAACAACGGCTGAACCAAGTTTGTTTATATTGTTTATATCAAGGAAACATTTGCATGTTTCCTTAGACCGTAAGAAAGCGCGAATGTTTTACCACAGATGCCATCAGCGTCAACATTTTCTCCTTTTTTGCCATGCAATTTTGTCTTTTCGTTTGACCCAAATAAATAAAAATTTGAACGCAATTTTATACCAAAATTCGATAGTTCTCTTTTCTTCTTTATAAGTACAAGGTTTGTTTTTTGTTGTCTCCATTCATATCGACTTTCGTCCAGATCTTCGGACTCCTCCTAATTTGCAAAAACGAATTTTCGTTTTAATAAGCCTAATTGCGTTTATTTTTTTTAAACTTTGCAGTATTCACTGAACGATAATTGTCTTACAACTTCACGCATACAAACATTTTCCTAAATTTACTTCTGCACACAATTTGTCTAGGCTTTGAAATATTTTTTCACGCCTCTATGATCACTCTGTATAAAGTGAAACTAAATGAAATTCTTCAGCTATGATGCCTGCGAAATTTCTCTGTTTCAGTTAATCGCTATCGCTATCGCTCATTATTATCAATACAATTGCTTTTGCATTTTTTGTCGCTTAGTTTGTCTATTTCTGATTGCGAGAGTATTATTCACAATTCAGGTTACCACACTTACTTTCGTTAACAAGCATTGCTACATATTTATATTTTGTTAATTATTTGTCAACACATTTATAACTAATCAAAAAAGGCAAAAAAATAAATCAAACACATCCAAAGTCGGTGTCCGGTTTTGTCAGGATGAATGTGCGTAGTTTTCTATGTGTGAGCATTACCACGGGTTCAAGTACGACACTGCGATTAATAATCTACTGATGATACCAATTTAGTTGTCGAAATATGTAGATAGAGTACGAACATTGATGTAATAAGGATTTTTTTTACCTTTTTTGATTAATTCATTTAACCACAGTGTTTAATATTATAATGTTTACCACATACTTATAACTGCTTTTAAATCTAATAAAATGAATGCAGTATTTCCAAGTGCAGTAATATGTGTTACCAAGTATTTTTTATAAAATTATGATTAATATTTTTATGCTATTTTCTAATATGCGTTAATCTAAACAGTGAGGGGAGGAGGTTGCATAACTAGGAAGCTAATATGAATAATTTGCATGTTTTTTTACAGTTTAAAAATTGAATTATTTTTTAAAGTAAAATTGATAATAAATCGATTACTATAACTATATGCAGTTGTTTTAAGCACCTATCAAGTTTTAGGCGAACAATGGAACGAAGCAACCTTTTTCAATGCATTCTATAGATTATTTTATTTAAAAATTTTATATTTTGTAACCCCGCCACTTGCTTTAATAACAGCTTTAACCCGTTTAAGCATGGTATCTAAAAGATTAAAACACTCCCAGAAAGTGATTTCCATTCTTCAAAGATGTTGTCACAGAAAACAACGCTTCTGTGAAAAAATGACACCCAGTGGCGTTAGGTCACGTTTTGTTTTAAAATGTACTCTGTTGTTAGCAAACCAACGCATTGTTGCCTCTGCACGATGGAAGGATGCATCGTCTTGAAAATAAATATCACGAAGATCGTTTTCAAAAAGCTTTATCATCGATGTCTCCAATACGTCTTTCAGCATTTCGGTATATCGGTTACTGGTTTATGTTTGCACACAAACAGTTCACCGATGCCTGACGCCGACATGCAACCCCATACCATGACGCTACCGCCACTGTGTTTGACTGTAGACAAAACGCAAAATGCTTCTCTAAGTTTTCGATGTACGTATTATGCCCCAGGTCGTCCATGAAGCTGCAATAAGAGAAAAAAAATGTCAACATTAATTATTTTTTCAAAATAGAAACAATTCAGTGGACTTTTAGTGTTAAATTGTACTATTGTATATTAGTCAACTAAAAAACTTACTATATATTAGATTTGTTGTTTTCTCCCATCAACAACTTATCACATCCGCGAAATGAAAAAAAATGTTACTTTGGGTTTTAATTGATTTTTTTAAATTTCGTCACCTATTCAGGGAACTCATTCCTGTTTCACATATTCAAATAGAAACCTACATTGTCACGTAGGCTTTAATCGAAAACAATTTATTTCTCCTACGTCGTAATCCATATTTTCTATCTCGTTTATATTGTATCTTGTTTTCTTTTTTTAATCAAGTACTTGCTTACTTTTCGCGTAAAAATTTCATATCACTAATAGCATAGAGCTCCCGCCAAGCGAAAACGAACGTTCAGAATATATATCGAGTTGTCGTCTGGAATACGAATGGATGACATTAAATTTATTTCTTAACGGTACACATACTAATGGGATGAGCAAATGCCACCACAAGATTAAGAGAGTAGAGTCAGGTGTGATATTTCTTCATTTGGAAATATCACATAAGAGAGATTGCTTTATTTTAGTGAGAGTTGGAATAAATTGAATTTTTCTTCTTTGTTTTTTGTCGGATAGCTATGATTAACTTGGAAACAGATCAATGTTGGTTAAAAGCGTATTTCTATATTTTGTAAGGGGTCTGCTTGTTTGCTATGCACATATGAAGGGAAATTATTTATTAGAAATATTACGCTGATCAAAATAAGTGTCTCGATAAAAATACATCTGTTTTATTCTCTTCAATGTAATGACGAGGTGATGTAATGTATAATTTTGGAAATACGTTTCGATTTAATTTTTCATAATCACCATAAGCTCCCCTAAATTTCATTTTATTGATTAAACGCTATTAAAATGGGTTTCTTGAAGTGTTTCTGGACTGAATCAGACAAGTTTCAACGTAAGAAACCCAGTAAATATGATGATTGATATTTATTTAGTTTCTTTGTTATAAACTTGCGAACTATTGGGTTGGCAACTACTTTCGGTTTTTACTGATAGAGAGCGTTGCTTTATTTTTTGTATAACGTATGTCAGTGCTGTACTTTACCGTTTGGCGCGTGATACTAGACACATTGACGTAACTTCAGAAGCAAGTAGTGCGTGATTTTTATTAAAGCTATTAGTTGTGGGTTAATTTTAAATGGAGTGCAGAAACGAACATTTTCGACATATTTTACTGTTTTATTTCCGTAAAGGAAAGAAAGCTGCTGCGGCTCACAAAAAGATATGTGAAGTTTATGGTGCTAATTGCTTAACAAAGCGCACGTGTCAGAATTGGTATAAAAAATTCCGTTTTGGAGATTTTTCCCTCAAAGATGAGCAACGTTCTGGTCGGCCTACTGAAGTTGATGATGACAAAATCAAAGTCATAATTGAAGAGGATCGTCATATAACTGTTCGAGAGGTTGCGGAGAAGCTACATGTATCGCCCACAACAATTGAAAAACATTTAAAATGTCTTGGGCTAGTTAAGAAGCTTGATATTTGGGTATCTCACGAATAGAAAGAAATTCATTTAACACAAAGAATCAACTTTTGCGATATGCACCTTAGACAAAATGAAACCGACCCTTTCTTAAAAAGAATCATCACTGGTGATGAAAAATGGGTCTTGTACAGTAACATAGTTCGAAAACGATCATGGAGCAAACACGATTAACCAGCTCAAACCACATCGAAAGCTGAATTGCATCCAAAAAAGATCATGCTGTCAGTTTGGTGGGATTACAAAGGTGTTGTGTTTTTTGAGCTGCTTCCAAGGAACCAAACGATCAATTCTGATGTTTACTGTCAACAATTAATAAAACTGGATGAAGCAATCAAAGAAAAACGGCCAGAATTGTCAAATCGGAAAGGTGTAGTTTTCCACCAAGTTAATGCAAGGCCTCATACATCTTTGGCAACTCGTGGGAAACTATTGGAGCTTGGCTGGAAAGTGATATCATACAGCCCTGATGTAGCACCATCTGATTACCATTTATTTCGAAGTTTGCCGAATTCTTTGAATGGTAAAACTTTCACAAATGGCGATGACCTTCACTGGTACCTGGTTCAGTTTTTTGCTGATAAGGACCAGAAATTTTATGAGCGCGGAATCATGCAGCTGAAAGGAAGATGGCAAAAGGTCATTGAGCAAAATGGAAAATATTAAAATATTAAAAACTATTTGTTTAAAAAAAAGTATTTTATTTTATACTACAAAACCGAAAGTACTTAGTTGCCAACCCAATATAAAGAGATGATCTAACGCACAAGTTAGATTGCAGTTATTATAGGTAGTACCCTGTCCTAACTATAATGTCAGATAAAAGTTCTTTTACATTTCAAACAGAGATGGAGATCCGATCTTCTCAATTATTGCGATAAATGATTTATTACTGACTTTGCCTTATCCTGCCTTGTGCAGACGACATAAAAAGTGTCACAGCTGTTTGCTCCATTGAAGATGCCAGTCGGCTTCAAGCAAGCGTATTTATTTATTTCAGCTTGGTCTAAGCCTAATTGTCTTTGTTTGAACTCAGACAAATGTTTTGCCATGTCATTTACCCGCAAATTATCTCCTACCTCTTTCTTATACTCCCTAGATGGACACACTCTTATGAAAGTTAATGCCATCAAGGACTTCGGTATTTTCTTTGATTCCTCACTTTAACTAGTTTTAATTTACATATTGATAATATTTGTCGTTCTGCCGTTAAGAGTGCTGGCTTTATAATGAGGACAACACAGAATTTTAACGATGTTGACTTATTGAAGACACTGTTCTTTGTATTGGTTGTCAGTAAGCTGGATCGACTGTATGGTATCCCTTGTAAAGCTGGCCGATGAACACAATCGAATGCGTTCAACGTCGATTGCTCAATACGAACGTTCATGGGAATGCTTTTCATTACCTGTCAACTATTTATAATTACTCCCGTAATTTTAATAATCGTCCCACTAGACAAGCTGAGTGTGCTGTAGTGGATAAATTCGAGTCAAAATATTCACTATTGGATCGGTCGAAGTACCGAAAATACTGCAACTGTAAGAGCTTCAGTTCAAAATGAGCCCATTCCACACCATTCACAGGACTTAGGAGTCTCTCAAAGTACAGTCTGGCGAATTTTGCTTAAAGATCTTGACTTACACCCTTACGAGATCTAATTAACTCAAGAACTAAAGCCTCTTGATCATTTGAAGTACCGAAACTTCTCTGATTGGGTTCTGATAAAGTTTGAGGAAAAGCCTGAATATCCGCGAAAAATCATCTCCAGCTGTCAATAAGCAAAATATGCGTTATTGAACAGCAGCAAACCCACATGTGCTTCATGAGATTCCATTGTAACCGTAAAAAGAGAACGTGTGCTGTGGATTTCATGCCGGAAGTGTGATTGGACTGTATTTTTTCGTCGATGAAAGCGATCGCCATGTTACAGTCAATGGAGTTCGCTACCGTGCTATGTTGGAAGACTATTTTTGGCCAAAATTAGATGGACTTGACACCAGTGGTAGTTGATTCCAACAACATGGTGCCACATGCCACATAACTAGTCCAACAATTAATCTATTAAAAGGGATCTTCGATAACCGTGTAATCTCTCGAAAAATGGTCCGATCAAGTGGTCACCTCCCTCATGCGATTTAACGCCGGTGGATTTCTTTTTATGGGGCTACGTTAAGTTGTTTGTGCCAACAAGCCAACAACGTTAGAGGAGCTCAAGAATAATATCGAAAGCGAAATTGCTAACGTTCTGGCCGATATGTTTGAAAGAGTGGTGGAAAATTGGCTCCAAGAAGTCGATTGCTGCAAACGTGCTCGCGGTGGTCATATGAACGAGATTGAATTCTATAGTTAATTGTAACATAAATTTCAACCCAATATCTCAATTATTCTGTGTTTTATTTAAATACAAAATTGTTATGTTCTTCTTGAAAACTCCGATACTATTTTATTTGTATTCTGTAATATTTTAAAAACTATTCCCGAGTCAAAATACCGCACTACGTTTAGTGTTTCAATATTTACTTTACATATCGCAACAAACCTACGTGACGTATTTATATATGTATGTACATACACATGTGTAATATGTATAGGCGGATTTTGACCAATCTCGGCTAAGTATACACAATATATCCGTTTAATTAGATTTTCGCTTTAAAGAAAAAACTCGTTAGAATATTCCGGTTCTCCCACGCGAACGCTCGGCCCATGTCTCACTTCACAAGTTCAGCGCATATTAATAAAATAGCGATGATGGGTATGGGTTAATTTCTTTTTGATTTTGACGGCAGTCGCGTGAGGAATGGCAATTACGACCATGGAAAAAATAACGAGTTACGAGCCAAGGTGAAAACTTCGATGTATTTTTCTAGTCCAATACAATTATGCAAACAGGTAGACAACGAGCGATTCGTTATTTTATTAAAGTTACTCCGGCGTTCAACCGCGAACGTAATACGATCGTAGTGAAAAGCCTAACCTTTATTTAGACAGAACAGGCGCGCCGCCCGCCTTGTCACGAATGTGAGGAAGAAATTGTAAAACGTTAGGAAAATTTATTTTAACCGTTCGGCGAAAAGTTTTGGACGTCTATGTACATGTCAATTTTTTGATTCAACTTCAGTAGTAATTACTGTCTATTGGGTCGTTCCTCATGAAATTAACTTTGGAGTACATAGTTTTAAAAGGTCACAAACACAAATTGTTTCAATGGTTTTAATCAAAGTATGCTCCATACACATCAATGCTCTTCTGCCATGGATTACAAAATATTTTTGTATCAGTATCAAAAAACACCCTTGATTTAGAATCAGTAAATCCAGTCAGGGTTGTTTCAACAGCTTCGTGATTGACAAAGCGTTTATTCTTTAAAAGCTATTCCAAATGATTAAAGAAGTGTTAATAGTCAGAAGGAGACAAGTCTGGTGAATATGGTGGATAAGGCAGAACCTCAAAATTTAAACTTATTCAATTTTTGAACTGTTACTTACTGGATTTCTTTTATAATAGTTTTTAAAAATGTATTAATATTTATGAGCACGTATATTTTCTATTTATATTAATAATGTAAACCCCCCGAAATTTCGTTAATATATATTAGGTCTACCGGAAAGTCATTATCGGCTTTTTCGTAGAACAAAATACATAATTCTCAAGAAAATGGAAAAATTTATTTATTCTAAGTATTGGCCATTTGATTCTACACATCTTGCCTATCTTTCAGGCAATTTATGAATGCTACCCCAAAAAAACTCTTTGTCCTTCGAGCAAAACCATTCGTCGTGCCATTTTCTAACTTCTTCGAAATTGGCGAAGTGCTGCTCTGCAAGCGCGTGTCCCATTGATGCGAAAAGGTGATAGTCGGACGGGGCAAGGTCTGGAGAGTACGGCGGGTGCGATATTATGCCCCATCCAATTGCTTTCAACGCGTACTTCCAATTTTGCGCGTTATCGTGTTGTAAAATCACTTTACCGTGTCTTCAGGTCCATTCTGGACGTTTTTCTATAAATGCATGGTTCAAGTTGATAACTTGCTGATGATAGCGATCAGTATTAACTGTTTTATCAGATTTCAACAATTCGTAATACACCATGCCACTCTGGTCCCACCAAACACAGAGCGACCAAAACGATTTGGCATTGGAGTCAATGAGACGGCTTAGTCAGGTGATAACCATTATTTTCTGCTCTTAGGGATTTCGAAATAAATCCATTTTTCATCATTACCATGTCACTATTCAATGCAGAAATGACTTCCGATCATCCCTTTGAAGTAACATTTAACAGACGATTTTTCGATTTTCCATTTGCCTGTCATTCAATTGATATGGCACCCATTTTTCTATTTTTCTGTTCTTTCCCATTGCTTGTAATTGGTCGCTAATCGTTTCTTGGCCCACATTTAACGCTTCTGCCAATTGTTTTTGAGTTTGGGTTGGGTCTCCATCCAATAACTCCTGCAGTTTCGCATCTTCAAACTTTTTCTGTCTACCAGAACGCTCTTTGTCTTGCACATCGAAATCACCGCTTTTGAATTGTCGAAAGCACGCCTCACAAATTTTTATGGTTGGATCATGCTCACCGTAAGTTTCTACCAGCAAACGATGACTTTCAGCTGCTTTTTTCTTTTGATTAAGTAAGAAAAGTAATGCGTGCCGCAAATACACTTTTTCAGGCACGAAATTCGACATTTTCAAAGAAGTATAAATCTATGACAGTGTTACTTTCGCAAAATATAACATGCTTTCATACTTAATGTCAGTAGAATAAAATGACGTATGTGTCAAATCGTAACATTAGATATTTAAGGCCAGCGACATCTGTTAGAAAAACCGTTAATGACTTTCCAATACACCTGGTACTAAATTTAAGGCCAGAGACATCTGTTAGAAAAACCAGTAATGACTTTCCGATACACCTGGTACTAAATTCTTTACCTAACAATATTTAAATTTTATTGCTTGGGCAATTTGTTACTGAAATAATGCTAACTTAAATTAATGAGAAAGGTCAAGCTTATGGTTTTTTTATTAATAAATAATAAAATAGTACTTTAACTCCTCCCATGTTTTAATATAAGATATCAACAGTTCGCAATTAGCTTCTGAATTACTTTAAAAAAAACATTTTAATGCCATTTACCATATAAGTCATGTGGTTTCCACAATAATAATTAACGGAATCATGAATATGTTTCATTACTTTATTAACACGGTATCTCTCTAAGACCCGTACAAAGTCGGTCAAAGCTATTATCTATTATTTAAAACAGGTTCTACCTTAATCGACT
The DNA here is from genome assembly GCA_031893035.1 of Dermolepida albohirtum. NCBI lineage: Eukaryota > Metazoa > Arthropoda > Insecta > Coleoptera > Scarabaeidae > Dermolepida > Dermolepida albohirtum. The sequence goes on along the minus strand of JAVIWB010001941.1, from coordinate 173,004 downwards.
GCCTAGATTTTGTGCCTATTATTATGCAACGGTGTAAGCAATAATTCTTACGTGTCTGTTATTGGTCATTGTCATGTCATTGTCCAAACGATAGTTACTCATATAGAATAGGTTAAAGGCTATTTTAATTTTATCGAATGGTAATCTAGTGGTTTTGTACAGACGTAGTTGCACATCAATACAGTGGCGGTTAAAAGTTACGTGACTTATTTTGTTTATTATTAAAAAAAATTTCTAAATTTATATTTCTTTTACTGAGTGTTAAGGCTAACATTGTGGTATATACACTAGCAGCCATAAATGAGGGATCACTATAGATAAAATACAAAAAAAAGTGGTGCACATTTAGTGAAACAATGTATGGACGAATAAAGATATAATTACTATAAAAATAAACTATATATCCCTATAAAACAAAATAATATCATTAGTTCTATGAAGAAAAATTGGTACTTTTTATTTTAAGTGACTTTCGTCAAAATATCCACCTGAACACTTAATAACTTCTTCACAAACTTTGGGTAGTCTCAACACAAGTTTTTGAAGAGTTTCAACTGGAATATTGTTATTTGTAAGGTGTTCCCACACATGTTGTGATTTTGAACAGTGCTCTCTCACTTTTCTATCTAGCTCATCCCACAGCAACTCGATAGGACTCATACAGGAAGATTGTACGGGCCAAACCATATTTACAAGAAGTCCTTTTTGTTTCACATAGTCCTTACAAACTTTAGCACTATGTTTGGGGTTATTATCTTGTTGGAAATAAAAACCTTCTCCTATCAATTTAATTTCGGATGGAATTGGGTGTTCCTTTAAAATTTTCAAATATCCTTCTTTTCTTAAAATTCCATCAATTCTATGCAAATCTCCAACACCATTAAATGACAGTGATCCCGAAACAAAAACTGAACCTCCACCGTGTTTAACTGTTGCCACAACACATTGTGGTATCGTCCTTTCGCCAACTCGAAAGACGCCGATTACTTCCAAACACTTGGAACTTGGATTCGTCCGTCCACAGAACGCGCTTCCACATTTCCAAATCCCAATGTTGGTGCTCCTTAGTCCATTGTAATCGTTTTGTACGATTTTGCGATCGTAGCAATGGTTTACAAACAGCATATCGCTCTTTTAGTCCTACGTCTATGGAGCTGTTAATCATCTATTCCGGTTAGATAACAGTTTTAGCCGCAAATCTTCTTGTCTAGTGGTCATCTTTGGTCTTCCGACACGTTTCCTTTTTGGTTGCATTTGGTTGCATCTGTTCTTATGTACCTTTTCACTGTACCTTGCACTGCGTGATACGTTTTAATTTTTGTGCTATTGTCCGCAGTGACAATTTTTCTTTGTGTAATGATATTATAACACTCCGAATTTCTGGACTCAATTTCTTTGTTTATGGCATTTTGTATGTTTGTTCACCAATACTGGTATTACAACTTACTCGTACAGATTCTAGACGAATACTAAATTTTTCTTAGATTGCAACATTCTGTGTGGTACCACAAATTCCTATAAAATGTTTCTTATAGCCATTATAATCTTGTAACATAAAAAACCCTTGAAAATAAATATTTTCAGGAAAAGTATTAGTACTGAATACAGGCGATAAGAAGATTAAAGAAAATTATAATATTTTACACCAATAAATATGATTATATAATTTACATATTGATCCGGATATTATTGGTAAACTTCCTAGAAACGCAATCACATCTGGAATTTTAATTGTCCCTATCGAAGCCCAGGTATAAAGACAGAGCTGTTTGATTGATGGGATGTGAACCCTCATTTATGGTCGGTAGTATACTTATTAACATTAATTGTACAAATTATTATTCGCCGTGCTCTTGACCGACAAAAAGGCCCCCATTTAGTCCATAAATTCTTTGTAATTAATATTTATGTCACAAGAGGGCGATTATATTTGTTTTTTAAGATGAAAGTTATTTTATTCAAACAACTTTGATTTAAAACATAATATTTTGCCTTACGCAATGCATTATACATATCTTCCCGTATATCGCAAAGTAAGAAACACATAAACTTATTTGTTACAAATAGAATTATTCCTCATTCAGGTGGCATAGTTATATATGATCACGCCCAACAACGTTTGAAAACAAACTGCCAAGCGGATCGCTGTTATTGACGTTTTCCCGAAAGCACGTGTATCGATCCTCGTAACATGCTCATGTTTCGCCTATAAAATTACCCACTTTAATTACGCCATAGTGAAGAAAAGAAATAAAAAAAAAGGAAAAGATCGTGCAATGTTAAAAGATCAAAAAAAAATCAGTTACACATTACTGACATCATAATGCGTAAGGCAAACAAGTGTAAGAAAAAAATAGAACGGCTTCTGTTTAGTATACATGGTTACATTAACTTACATTGCCAAATTCCTCTGCTCTAAAAATAGAGATCTTTTCATTTTCGTAAGCATTTCGCCATTGACATGTGGACAATTTAAAACACCCACAAAAAAGCATTCATTGTGAATGTGGAGAAAAAGAAACGAATCTGTTTCTTATTAGACGTCCTAAGTGCTCGGGGAACTTTAAAATATTTTTACCTGAGGTTCTAAAAATAATTCGGATCGTATTTATAGTATGTGTGTTGTACACTATTACATATTTAACGGTGCCGTCTACTAATGTTGTATTTATTTTTATTTAAAAAACTATTTTTTGAATCGGCCTAATAATATATCTCAATATTTACAAGCAAACACATATTTTGCATCTTCAGTTCACATTTAGAATATCCTTGAAAAGATATTTTAACTCTGGTATAGAGAACGCGTTATACATAGTATTTATATACGTTAACCTGATTTTTAAATACGAAGCCTGTTTTTTAAGTAAGGGCCGTTTTGTTGTATACATTAATAGGTGGTGCGCGCGCCGCAACGAGTACTTGCGTCGTGTCCCGGCATTCTTTGGGAACAACTGTGCTTAGTTGCAGCTGTGTAGGTAACCTGTACGGTCTGTTCTGTGTCCTTAAAACGTTCAAGATTATCGAATCGCCTGCCCCGTGCAATGTACGGTCAGTGATACGTTTTTTGTCAACAAGAAATTTGTCTACTGACATTCACCGGCAGATTTGTAAAGTTTACGGAGCTATTGCCATGTGTGAAGGCAAAGTGCAACGTCTATGATGAGTCACGCTCCGGTCGCCCATCTGTGATCACAGACAGGTGGCGTCAGTTGAAGTGAAAATGCTTTAGAACACACGCTTCACCATAAGCACTCTTTCAAACGACTTTCCTGAAGTGTCGAAGTCAGTACTGTACAAAATTGTTTCTGAAAAGCAAAAGTTTAAGAAACTGTGCTCACGTAGGGTGTCTAAACTCCTAACGGAGGACTGCAAACACACAAAGGATTTGAGTGTTTGTAGAATTTTTTGACTCGTTATGATGAAGAAGGCGACGCCATGTTAAGTCGTATTGTAACGGGAGACGAAACGTGAGTTTCACATGTCACGCCCGAATCAAAGCAACAGAGCATGCAGTGGAGACGCACACACTCCTGTAAGGGTCAACGCTAAACAGACTCTGTTCCAGCGAAAGATCATGGCGTCCGACTTCATGCAATGTAGAATCACCATAAATGCGGTAGCCTACGGCCAAATAATACGAAAGCTACGCAGAGCCATTCAAAACAAAAGACACGGCATGCTGACGAAGGGAATTTTGCTACTCCATGACAATGCAAGGCCTCGCAATACAATTAAACATTCAAAAATGCTGTTTTGCTTCTCACACAAAGAAAGTTCATTCTATTGACTTAGTACATCACATTTATAATTGTTGTCTCATGAAAGTTGCCAATGTGAATGACTTTGGCGTTTTGTTTGATTCAAGCCTAAGTTTTGCTCCACATACTAGCAATATCTGCATTAATGCATCCAAAGCTTTAGGTCTTCAAAACCTAACCCACTTGAAATTTTTATAGAAATACCTTTGTTACTCAAAAATGTTCATAGTGTTGTAATTTCAAAAAATTTTAATTGTTGGCAACTAAGTACTTTCGGTTTTTACTGATAGAGAGCGTTGCTTTATTTTTTGTATAACGTATGTTAGTGTTGTACTTTACCGTTTGTCGCTTGATACTACTCACATTGACGTAACATCAGAAGCAAGTAGTGCGTGATTTTTATTAAAGCTATTAGTTGTGGGTTAATTTTAAATGGAGTGCAGAAACGAACATTTTCGACATATTGTACTATTTTATTTCCGTAAAGGAAAGAAAGCTGCTGCGGCTCACAAAAAGATATGTGAAGTTTATGGTGCTAATTGCTTAACAGAACGCACGTGTCAGAATTGGTATAAAAAATTCCATTCTGGAGATATTTTCCTCAAAGATGAGCAACGTTTTGGTCGGCCTACTGAAGTTGATGATGACCAAATCAAAGTCATAATTGAAGAGGATCGTCTTATAACTGTTCGAGAGGTTGCGGAGAGGCTACATGTATCGAACACAACAATTGAAATACATTTAAAATGTCTTGGGCTAGTTAAGAAGCTCGATATTTAGTACCTCACGAATTGAAAGAAATTCATTTAACACAAAGAATCAACTTTTGCCATATGCACCTTAGACGAAATGGAACCGACCCTTTCTTAAAAAGAATCATCACTGGTGATGAAAAATGGGTCCTGTACAGTAACATAGTTCGAAAACGATCATGGAGCAAACACGATAAACCAGCTCAAACCACATCGAAAGCTGAATTGCATCCAAAAAAAAGATCATGCTGTCAGTTTGGTGGGATTACAAAGGTGTTGTGTTTTTTGAGCTGCTTCCAAGGAACCAAACGATCAATTCTGATGTTTACTGTCAACCATTAATAAAACTGGATGAAGCAATCGAAGAAAAACGGCCAGAATTGTCAAATCGGAAAGGTGTAGTTTTCCACCAAGATAATGCAAGGCCTCACACATCTTTGGCAACTCGTGGGAAACTGTTGGAGCTTGGCTGGGAAGTGATGCCACATCCTCCATACAGCCCTCATCTAGCACCATCTGATTACCATTTATTTCGAAGTTTGCAGAATTCTTTGAATGGTAAAACTTTCACAAATGACGATGACCTTCACTGAAAGCTGCAGCTGAAAGAAAGATGGCAAAAGGTCATTGAGCAAAATGGAAAATATATAATTTATTAAAAACTATTCTTTGTTTAAAAAAAAAGTGTTTTATTTTATACTACAAAACCGAAAGTACTTAGTTGCCAACCCAATATATCTCGCGATTTTAAACCAATCTGTAACTCCATCTATTATTTAACCTCCACCTTCATTATTTTTAATTTACTTCATTTCTTAAATTAAATATTTTGCGTACTTCACGTTTGTTTAGAAACAGTCGCGAACCTTTCCTGCAGTTGATTCTTACAGTTTTCCTCATAAACGTAGTTGAAATTTGTATTTACTTTTCCGAAGATATGGATCAAGTGCAACAATAATAACCGTTGCCCTAGAGTGAGTATATTGTACGTTTGTGTATTTACTTACTAAATGGAAAAATAAACCTAATACACAGTCATACACATGTTTGTGTTTGCATTGAAATCTTTGAAATATAACTGAAAACTAACAGACATCCAACAGAAGTTAAATCCGCATCTAGTTTAATCTGCTTAGTAAATGCAACGTTACTGCAGGTGCAATACGGATTATTTATTTAAAACTGCACTCGTAATACGTAATATAATAAACGTTCCCATTCTAATTGAAGCTTTAAAAATGGGCCTATAAAACTGATTAAATATTTAATACACGAGTATAATACACAAAATCTTTCAGAAAGATTACTGAATTAAAGACGAAGTTATGTTATATAACAAATCAAGAATTTTTATTAACACGCTAATAAAAATTAATTTTTCTAATTTATTGCTACAAAAACGCTTCTAAAGCATTGAAAATGATGCGTTCATTATCTTTAAATGTTATTTGTTAACGATAAATAAAGAAATAAATGGACGTTTAAAAAAAGTAAACCAAAATGTAGTGATTAAACGATAAAAAAAAGTAAAAAGAAATTTTCTATAAACGTCTAGTCTAGTAATTAGTAGAGCGGCGACGAAAGTGGCAATACCATAGGCGGTACGGTAGAACGGGCAATTGGTGCGCAGTGAATGAGATCATTCACATCAAATACAATACGGTTCACGGTTGGTGTTTAAGTGTAAATTATAAACTGCGGCGAAAGTGTCCGTAGCAGTGCCGTGTCTAGACTTATTCTTACACAATTAGTGCTTACCTAGTAATATGTAATTTCATAACCTTGGTAATGTGTTGTGGAAGTAACTGTACATCTGTATCATTGCATACGTCTCTACGGTTGCTTCTGTAAATGACGTCCTTCGCGACGAGAAAATGTTTTTGTATAGGGAAAAAGATCGTTCGGCGTCTATTGATGTAATTTTGGCAGAAAGAAGCTGTTGTTCAAAATCATTCCAGGGCTCACTATTTGCACATTTGTCATAAATAGTTCGTAAAACATGCAAGTCCGGATTTTTTTTTAAAACACTTAATAATTTTTGATGAGCTCGTACACCAGCAGCGTCAGTTAAACTATGCAAATGAGCGTTCACATTTTGCACTATGCATAGTGATGCGTCTAAGGGCAGCGAATCGTTTTCGTTTTGAAATTTTGTAATTGCTTCTATTAATGGATGGTAATTGTTATATATTGTATGCAGATCTTCCAGAATTTGGGGATTTTCAAATTGATGTTGACTGTCTCTGATTGCTTGGGATTCGGTTGGCCTAAATTTTGATATAACGGATTTAACTTTGTGAAAATTCTTATGATAATAAAAAGCTGCATTTAGCCACGTGCCCCATCGTGTAGGAATGGGTTCCGGTGGTTCCGAAATATCTGGACAAGTTTTATGAAATTCTTTAAGTCGTTTAGGGGATTTAAGAAACACTTGTTTGGTGGATCCAATCAAATGATCAACGTTTTTATAACTACTTCTAACATTTTCAGCAACTAAATGAAGAGCATGGAGTACACACGTTATGTGTATTGATTTAGGAAAAGTTACTTTTAGTAAACGTCCGAGTAGTAACATAGTAGCAGCACCATCTGTTACAAGCATGCAGACTTGAGTACTATGAATGTGAAATTTCTTTAAGGTGTTCATTATTATTTGCCGAATATTTGCCGCAGTACATGCTTGTATACGTTTACAGGCTAACAAATAGGGCTGTGAAAATGTGTTGGCTGATAAAATACGTACGATTATGTTTATTATACTATTTTTTTTTAAATCAGTAGTCTCATCTACAGTAATCCACACATTTTTATTATGCAATTCTCTTCTTGCTATATTTTCAAGCTTGTCTCTTAAACGCGGCAAATGTTTCTGTAAAGTTCTTCTTGCAGGTAATTTATAATTTGGCAGATATTTATTCCAGAACACTTGAAAAGGGCGTTTGTTGATTAAACGAAGCGGTAAATTACTTGCAGTCAACATGTTTTTTACAATTGTCTTTCTTCCGTATTATAAGTCGCTTATTACAAACCAAACACAATACTGCACATCCATCATACTTTAAATCGGGAAATTCTGCTATGTATTTTCTAACCGACGTAGCAAACGGCACAGACTTTCGCGACATGTTTATGTGAAGTTATTATAAACACTAACCGTGAACCGTATTGTATTTGATGTGAATGATCTCATTCACTGCGCACTAATTGCCCGTTCTACCGTACCGCCTATGGTATTGCCACTTTCGTCGCCGCTCTAGTAATTAGTAATATGGCATTGTTTTTTCGATCTGGTTACACCAAATATTGTTGCTTTTTATACCTTTGGAACAGCCACGACCGGGACTATTACATTAAGCAGAAGTCCCCACTACGACAAAATTTTATACCAAGAAAAGACACTGTATGTCAGCTTTCAAGTTCCCAAAAGAAACAGAAGGAAACTAAAGGAAGATATTTTTATTCGATTTCAGATATAAAAAATAATCACTGAAGCTTGATATATAACCTCCTTATTAATTTTAGATTTAGTTGTCGACATACGAATACAGAATTCGAAAATTAATGTGAAAAGGAGTTATATATCAACCTTCAGTGATTAAGTTAATCAACCACAGGCTCTATCAATTGAATCCAAATTAACAATACGCAAAAAGTCCGCCCAGCTTCTTGCCCATGCTTTTTGCCCATGGTACAGGCTTTTACCAGTTTTTTTTTGGAAACGAAAAGCAGAAAATTACAAAACTTTGGCAATGGATTTGATAGAATACACTGGATGTAATATGTCCCATAAAGTGCATGTTTTACATTCTCCCTTGAATTTTTATTCGTAAAATATGGGCGATGCCAGCGATGAGCACGAAGAGGGCTTCCATCAAGATATTTTGGGTATGGAAAAATGGTACCCGAGCAAATAGAATTGACGTTGAAAAGGGAGCCTGTGATGCTGTTTATAAGAGACAATACAATATTTCATCACAGGAATTTGAAATATAAACTATGCTGTAAACCGGAAGAACTTTTCATTAAAATCCAAACGAAATTAGCATCTTCTTTTTAAGTAAATATTTCTGTTTTATATATATATTAGTATACATCGCTTGATGGCAAAACCAAAACTTGAAATTTGTTGGCTAGCGTTAAATTTTAAAATACTAACACGAAATGTTTTTTACTTAAAGGAAGGACGACTTGATATTATTCTCAATATCTTCGTAAAATACCCAATGACACGAATTTTCCCCTTTAAAAATTAACTATAAACGAGATTACAAGAACATTAAAAGTTATTACTAATTCAGCCTTGAGCGTTTTGGGAAAAGACGAATGCAGTTAGATGTAATGGGTAACGGAAAAGATTCTGCGACAGGGAGTAGTAGTGAAAATGGATTCGCCTGCTACCAGTTTCTAAGTCAATCTAATCGAACACTTTTAGGACATGCTTAAACGGCATTAAAAGACATGTTGTCCCTTAAGGGGACCTTTGAATGGCGTCTCTGAGTGGATAGGAAACGATACCTTTAAATAAACGGAAATGAGATTAGGGTAAATGCCAGTTTATTGATTAAGATTGAATTGGGTGATTTTTTCGTGTTACTTTCAAATTTTACGTAGACAGTACATAATAAAATATTTTATTTTTTACTTTTGAATTAATTTTGTGTATTACAACCTTCAAATTATTTGGACATAATCTTAAGAGAACACAGGACAGATGGATGAAGATATAACAGAGAGAATAAGAAAGACTGGAAGAATTTACAATATTTTCATATACAATATTTTTGGAAAACCCCTGCGAATCTCATTTGTGGGCTGAGTTGATTCCTTTTTTCACTAATATTCCGAAAGTAGTTTCTTTCAATTATTTCATTGCTCTTCCATCTCGTTATCTCCAAACTTCGATTTGGATCTACCTCTTCTTCTTCCACAATGTGGTATTTATTTCATTATTGATCGTATGTTATTTTCTGAGCCTTCTCTCCAAACATGCCGCAATTATTTTATCTTCAGCGATGTTATATGGAATATAATGTCACAGTGTTTCACTGCTTTAGATATTTCTGGGTTTATGCTGGAGGAAACCTACTGTTTCTTTTAAACACCGATGGACATTGCTAAAAAAATCTACAAGACACTTTTCGACTTTTTAATATCAACGAAATCAACAGCGGTACGTAATACCTTTGTTCTTTTAAGTTTTAAAACTGGAATAAAACAGTAAGATAGTTTTAAAAACTTCATCGTTTTTCGAAGTATTCTTCACAAAGATTAATGCACTTTTGCAGTCGAACTAATTCCAACGTTGTTCCACTCAGTTGTTCCAGTCAAAATTGCGGTTTTAAAGGCATCAACTGCTCCTTCCGATTAGAACCTTTGACCACTCAATCTCTTTTTCATTTTCGGAACGGTAATAAAATCGTTGGGACTTATGGTCCAACAAATCGACGTTTTGTTGCATTAAAAATTCAATTGTCTTGCGTGCTGTGTGCGAAGTTTCATTGTCACATTGGACAGCATCGACGTTTTCCTGAGTGACTGCCGTTTTTGATAAACCTGGTCTTGGATCGTCGCTAACACTAATCCGTCCACGTTTGAATTCTCCATACCAACAAGCAATTGTTGACTGATGTGGTGCTTTATTATCGAAAACAGGAACCAACTCGCCGAAGCGTTCTTGTTGAGATAATTGTTTTCGAAAATTATAGAAGATTATTCCACCATTCCACCATTTTTTTAACTAACTCTTCAACTTTGATAGTTCGTTGTAGCTACAACACTACACGTATCGCACTGAAACTTCAGATTTAGGTTAACTAAAGATGGACGTTAATTTTTAGTACCGACATTTGCTTATTGGTGGCGCTCCTCTATATCCCACTATGCAAAACTTAAAATACATCTCATGTACCTGCATTAGTAGGATGATCTAAAATTTCAAATACTTGTAGCTCAGTTGCGATAGTTTTGGGCATATGTTCATTAGAAATTTCTAACTTGAAATTGCTTCAGTAATACATCTTTACGCTGTGGTAATCATGTCATGGAACACCCGGTATATTGTCACAATCGTTTTCTTTTTCAATTTGTTGGTATTTCTTCATATTTCCAGATTTTTCTAGTTGCGGAGTTAACTAGAAAAATCTCTTTATTTTATTGTTTCTGTATTTGTTGTCTTCACCTCGTACCTTTGTAATATTTTTTTTAATTTGCTCTAAAATGAATTATCTTCAGCTTCGTCCAGAGCTTCGTCGTATTTCCTCATCATTCATCAATAAATTCTTAAAGCGTTCTTTCCATATTAACTTTATTTCTCCAGGGTTCTCACCTACTTCCCCAGAGCTTTAACATAAAACGTCAGAAATAAAATAAACCTCACCGGCTGCCATAAAAAGGAACGGGGAAGTAGAATAGAATTGACGCTTTTGCCTAAAGATAGTGCTACTAGTCGAGTCTTATCTTCGACCGAATCGTAGTGTTATACATATTTGTTAAGATTTTGCCATATTTGTATTGTTTCTTTGTATCAGTATGATTACGTTAAATTCTTACGTAACGATATTCTGAGTATTTTCCGCAAAAAACTACTGTTACAAGTAAAGAGATAAATACCTATAGTAATGCGGTCTTTTTCTTCTCACTCAATGTATAAGAGGTGTTATTTACGAGGATAGTTTGACAAGTAGTGCGAATGACACATAGGTGGCGCTCTAATTGGTAAAACAAATGCACTGTATTTTAGGTTGCCTATTTCTATGTTTACATTCCGATATTTAGATAAATCGGTTGGTTAGTTTATTTTTGACAGCTGATTGAAAAAGAAGCAACACGTCGTTTTGTTAAAATGGAAAAAGCAGAGTATCGTCCGGTGATTAAATACTTCGTAATTAAGGGTATGGAAGCTACCGAAATAAAGGATGAGTTACGGGACACATTAGGTGAATTTGCTCCATCATCCGTCACAATAAGTAGATGGGTAAATGAATTTAAACGTGGTAGAACAAACTGTGTTGATGAAGCGCGCTCTGGAGCACCCAAAATCGTGACTTCTAAGGAAATGATTATGAAAATCCATAATATTATTACGCAAGATCGACGACTCAAAGTGAGAGAGATAGCAGACATGGTAAATATTTCAACAGAACGCGTACACCACATTTTAACGAAAGAATTGGGCCTTTCCAAGCTTTCGGCAATATAGGTGCCGCGATTGCTTACGACTGATCAAAAGTTCACTCGTTTGCGCATTTCCAAGGAGTATTTGGACCTTCATAAGCGAAATCCGGTTGATTTTTGTAGGCGATTTGTTACTTGCGATGAAACTTGGATACACTACAGTACACCCGAAACTAAACAACAGTCGAAACAATGGTTAGAACGTGGTTCTGCACCTCCAAAGAAAGCGAAAACCACTTTATCGGCAAACAAGGTGATGGCATCAATTTTTTGGGATTCAAAGGGCATTTTGCTCATTGATTACCTTCGGAAAGGTGCCACAATAAACGGACAATATTATGCAGAACTTCTACAAAAATTAAATGTTGAGATTCGTGCTAAACGGCCAGGAATGGCAAAGAAAAAGATTCCGTTTCACCAAGACAACGCTCCCTCGCATACCAGCACAGTTGCGATGTCCAAAATCTACGAGTTGCATTTTCAATTAGTACTACATGTGCCTTTTTTCGCCGGATCTAGCCCCTTCCGACTTCCACCTTTTTCCAAAATTGAAAACGGCACTAGGTGGAAAGAAATTTTCGTCGAACGATGAGCTTATCATCTTCGTAAATGAGTATTTTGCAAGCCTCCGGAATCGCATTTTAGAGATGGCATAAGGGCATTGGAGCACCGTTGGAATAAATGTATTGCTCTTTTAGGAGAATATATTGAAAAATAAAAATTATTTTGTATTTAAAAAATTCATTTTTCTTTTCCATTCTCACTACTTGTCAAACTACCCTCGTAACATGCTGTAGATAAATATATGTCCTTTGCCCTTGTTTTAATTTATTTCATCTACCACCATTTTATTTTTAAAGAATTTTATTAATTTCTTTATAGATGTTTTCTAACGTTGTATTTACGTAGATTTCACTTACTTACATTTTTAAATATTCCGAGCAGCTATGTTACAACACAAAAGCACTAAGTATGTCACGCAACATGTCAAATTTACCCAGCAATGTTTGTACGCGGTTTGGACGCGATTTCAAAAATCGTTTATACAAAAGTTGGCCGTGATTCTCGTTAACCTATGAGAGACGACAACTGTCCGGCCATTTTATTACTTTGACAGTTGTAGATACGCTCTTGAAAAATGAACATGGATTATGTTAATTATGTAATTGAAATGTTCACAATACTCAAGTTCGAAATGCTTTAATTTATTTTCTTCGAAGTGCGATTAAGTGGTCGTAATTTTTTTAAATGGACGGATATACAGCAAGACCATATATCCTTAGGTATATACTTCCAATGTGTCGCTCGGGTGAAAATAAAGAAAGGCGCGGTTTTATTTTGTACTACGCGACGCCAAGAATAAGAATTTGTTTTTATTTATTAATATATGTTATACTCGGCAAAAATAGATTAATTAATGGCAATATATAGTGTTCTATTGAGGATATTTGAAACTAAATATTTGCAGATATTTTTTAATAATACCCAGTAATTAGAAGAAGCTTTATTTCAAAATGATTAATATATAATAAATTACATAATAAAACACATAGCAATGATCAAATGAATATTAAACCAAAATCACTGTCAGATGACCCCACGTTTATAATTAGTGAACACATAAAAACTTCAATATTCATCTTCGTTAACAATTTGTTCCAGATTTACTGTAGTTTTAAATTTTTCTTCCGGAGGTATTTTTAAATGTGACATTTTGTGATGCAATTTTAATCACATTTCGATTGGATTTAGTGTACACTTAAAGTTGTATGCTTGCAAAATTGCGTCATTTTATATCGTAAGTGTTGGAATATTTTATAAATATATAACTGGGCTTTCGTCAACTTAGAAACAAAGGCTTTTTTGCTTGTTTGCAATAATAAGGTAAATGTAAAAATACAAAGTAATTTAATTTTTGGTAATTTTCGAAATTCATTTCGTGATGGTAATCACCGGATTTTGTTCGGATTTAAAAAGTAACAAAGCGTTTTCTACAAATCCATGCTACCTCCAGCGTGCAACATAATTAAACGCTGGGTTTCCCCATTTCTTGGGCTGTCTGTCCAACTTTTCGATTTTGTATGGCCGCTATGAATATAGGATTCATCCATATAAATAGTTGGACGATTTTGCCGTCGATATACATCTATTTTTCGTAAAAAATTTGTACGAATGTTTCTGATATCTGGTTTTTCCATTTGTGTAGCACAGAATCTAAAACCAAGCTTCTTTATAATTTTTCTTAAGGATTTTCGGCCGCCCGGAAAATTTATATCTTCTTTAAGTTTTTGTAGTAAATTTTTAATAGTAATCCGCTGATTATTTGTCTTGTGGAAATTATAAATAATATGTTTTATTTGGTATAGGTCAATGAAACATTTCGTTTTTCTTTTTTGGCGCAAAACTGGTAGTTGTTCTGTGTTCTCTTTCTCATTTCGTTCTGGTTCTGCTTGATATTCGTTCCCCTCTTTTAAAATATTATAGACAGAAGCTCTTGAAACACCAGTTGCTCTTGCTACGTATTCCTTTAATTCGCTTTTTGTACGATTTCTTATGTCTGTTTCGTTATCTGAAATTGTCTTTAAAAACTTAAAAACATTAAACACGACTTCACGGGTTTGTGAATGCAGTCCTTTTCCACCTCCTAAGTTGGACATTATTAATTATAATAAATAAAACAAATTCTTTGCAATACACTTTTTTGACTAACATAACTTAACAATTAACCACGCAACGATTAGGACAAGAAATCTAGCTTAAAACTCTGTACCACCCGGCACGCCTACGATAGTAATGCTATATATTGTATTATAAAGTTTTTTTTTAACTTATATCGATATTAAACAAATATTTTAGCATAATATATGTAATAGTGTTATGTCATACATTACGTTTATAGCGTCAGGTTTATTTTTAATCACTGGCTGTAAAAGATTTCATTGAAATAAAACTGGAACTTAGAAACAAAGGCTAATAATAAGGTAAATGTAAAAATACAAAGTAATTTCTTTGCAATACACTTTTTCAATTACTGAAAATATTTGTGTAGTAGTATATATATTTTTTATAAAGTTTTTTTTAACATATTACACTTTTTAACATTAAATATTTTTTTTGTAGCATGGCTACGCTTCCGAAAAAGATTATTGAAATCGTTCGTTGGACGTATTGGGGGGTAATTTTTCATTTCATGTTCTCTTTAAAGAAAATATTTTCGTGATATAGTTTCCGGTTAAACCGGAAGTCGCCTACCAACTCGTTCTTTTTATATAGAAGAATGCACTTTTTATAAAGAAGAATGCACTTTTTTATTGCAAATTCTACTAGATACTTTGGGAAGATTTTCCCAAGTTTTTCCAATACCCAAATCCAATAGTTTTAAAGATATTTAAACTTTTTAAAAATATTATATTGCACATGTTTATTTAACAATAGCCATTAATTCATTAATACATAGAATTTTCTTTTTTTATGAATTAAAATAAAGGTGTTTCAAATTTCGCGGTTTCTTTAAAGAATAAATAAAACACATAATTTGCATTCACTTTCAAAAACTTTTTATTGGTAATTTAAGTATCAGTTACGACATTTATATGCGAAAAAAAATCTGCCAAATGGCCTCTTCTCGCAGCTCCACAGACGTCCGCTCTTTTGTTAAAATTTTCAATGACATTTTGACATAATTGAGGCTCCAATCTCATCAATGACACGAATAATTTCATCTTTCAAAGCAGAAATTGATTGTGGATTGTTTTTGTAAACCTGAGTTTTCACACAACCCCAAAGAAAATAGTCTAACGGTGTCAAATCACATGATTTTGGTGGCCAATTAACATCACCGTTTCTTGAGATTACATGTTCAGGAAATTTTTCTCTCAATAAATCAGTTGGTTCGTGTGCAAAGTGAGGTGTAGCGCCATCCTATTGACACCACATATCTTCTAGATCAATATTCATTAATTCAGGGCACAAAAATTCGGTTATCATCCGACGATATCGATCACCATTCACAGTTACAGCTTCACCAGCAGCATTTTCAAAGAAGTAAGGTCCAATCACACCACCTGAACATAATGCACACCAAACAGTAACTCGTTTAGGTTGCATAGGTTTCTCATGAATAATTCGTGGATTTTCCTCACCCCAGATACGGTAAATTTGTTTATTAACATAGCCACCAAGTTCAAAATGTGCCTAATTGGAAAACATTATTTTTCGAGAAAAATCAGCTGGTTGTTCATTGATGAAGTTGACAAATGAACTACGTTTTAAATGATCTAATGGTTTCAGTCAGTGTTATTTGAACCTAATATGCCTTCCTTGTGTAAAATACGCCATGTTGTTGATCCACTAAGTCCAAGTTGTTGTGAACCTCGTGTAAAGGACATTTCAGTATCTTCAGCAACACCTTCACGAACCTAACCAATATTATCTTGTGAACGACCACTACGACTGTATTTTTACTTTTTTGATTCTTCTAAGGAACTGGTCTCTTGAAATTTTTTAATAATCCGACCAACAGTGTTTTCAGATGGACGATTATGTAAACCATAAAATTCACGCAATTTTCTATAAACGCTTTTCACAGAAGGCTGATGTACGAACCCATTTTTATAAATGTCATACATCACACGTTTTAAATGCCCACATACCCAGACAAATTCAGTGCGCCATCTATATTTTATTTATTCGTTAAAAAACCGCGCAATTTGAAACACCCTTTATTTTGAAGCATTAGTGCAAAAGTATTTGATATTTGAGGAAAACATTTCACAATGAAATATTTGAATAGTTGTGTATTCATTCGCTATATTCAGAATGCATGCATCTAGTACTTATTTCAACGTACAAAATTAGAGATTGCGACTTGTATTCACTAAATACAATATAAAGGCACTTTAAATGTTATTGCTGTTATTTACTGATGTTGGAATTGCGACATGAATAATTAAAATTATAGTGTTTGTTTCATATCATTTTACTGCCAAAGTAAAGGAGCTAAACGATGTTTCGAATTCTAAATATTTATTCAAAACGCTTATTTAATAACATACATGCCATGCGTATCTTTGTAACCTAGACATTCAATTCCATTTATGTTTTAGAGATACTTTTGATGTTAATTCGTCACTTCTTCAATAAATTATTCTGTTTTCCTCAAAGCAATGTATATATATATATATATATATATATATATATATATATACGCATATGTGATATGCAAGGAAATTAAAAGTAAATTGGCATTTAAAATACAGACGTATACATGACTCCGTTTAATTTAGAGTATTTTTGTTTGCAAAGTAAATAGATGCTGCCGCTTTTGGGAAATGTTCTCTAAAATCACAGTGACAGTAAATTCCTTGGTTTAATTATATAGTAAATATGTACACAATGGTAGAGGTATTCTTCAGAGGTAGTTAGTTCTCTTTGTAGTTGAGTTACGGGCCCAATTAAAATATTGACGTTTCCGATTTCTCTTTTATCAATTTGATATAATTGAACATGTTTAATAATCAAAGATTCCTTTCTTCTTTGTTATTTTTAATTTTTAAATAAAGAAAAGATCAATTGAAACACCTTTTTAGCTTTTAGCAATACATAAAATCATTTATTTCGATATATTTCCTTTGACATACTTCTCACTTGTTGGAGATTCATTAAAAAGGACAGCTTACAATGCTACGAAATCGGTGAAGCCAGTGTAACATTAAACTACATTAATAATTACTATATCTTAACATTCTTATTGAAAAATGTGAAACATTTGCAAGAGATTAAAGCACATATATATTATTTTAACTAAAATAGTTTTTATTTTGTTAATTTGGTGATATAAGTTTATATAATAACCGAACTTTTTTAAAATAAAAAAAAAGCTTACTATTTTGGTAAAATTCATTTATTTTATTCAAAGTAATCGCCTTTGGCTTCAGTACAACGTTTTGCACGGTCAATTAACATGTCGAATGAATTTTTAAGTTCATCTCTAGAGATGTATTTCAAGATCGCTGTCGACGTCTTTTTAATGGCTTCGATGTCGGCATAACGGTGTCCTTTCATCGACAAATGTAGTTTGGAGAATAAATAGAAATCGTAGAAGGCCAAATCCGTGAATGGTTGATGGTTAAAATGCCATTTGTAGTTAGAGAATCAGTGACAAGCGTCGAGCGAGTGCGCACACGATGAGTATGCTCCAAAAGCCGCTTTATAACACCAAGATAATATACAGCATTAACCATTTGACTAGCTGGTACAACCTCTTTGTGCACTATGCCTTTCAAATCAAAAGCAAATCAACTTTCTCTTCACTTTTGACTTCTCCAAACTGCTTTTTTTCGGTCTTTCTTCGCTTAGATCCATTCAGAGCTTTGACGCTTGGTCTCTGGATCATATTAAAAACACCACGTCTCATCGCCAATTACAATAAAATTCCTGAAGCTTTCATTTTTTTTGTGTCTTTAAGCAAGTCTGTACAATGTTGAATTCCTTAGCTTGTGTGACACACACCTTGCACAAATCTTTCTCTGTTTCAAATGCTGTGTCAAAATGCGACGAACTGAATCTTTAGAAATATTTAATTCCATTCCCACGTATCGCAATGATGATTTCGGCTCATTTCTGATAAATTCACGCACAAGTTCGATGTTACTTTCCGTAGCCATAGATTTTCTTGTACCAGAATGTTAGTTATTATTTATGTCCGTACGACTATCCTTAAATCATTTATACCACTTATACGCACTCGTACGTTATAAACACGCATCACCATACACTTGTTTAATCAAATTAAACGTTTCAATAAAAGTTTTACCCAGTGTAGAACAGAAGTTGATATTTGCTCTTTGGTCAAAATTCATTTTTCGACCAATGCCAAGTACATACTGTTACTTTATATGCAATTTTTCTGCTTCTGATGATGCAAATGTGATGATATTTTGACATAACATTGGTGAAAGATCTACCTTACCATCGCATATTTTATTTAATAGATGACGCCTCTAAGAATTCCTATTTTAAAGAAGTTCGATTTCCTCTGAGACAGACTGTGTTCAGATCGCGAAAGCCTATTGACATCAATAAGAAACTGCTTGGTTATTATTACACGGACAATACGTTATGCCGACGTCGAAGCCATTAAAAAGGCGTCGACAGCGATCTTGAAGGACATCTCTAAAGATGAACTTAAAAATTCATTCGGCATGCTAATTGACCGCGAAAAACGTTGTATTGAAGCCGAAGGCGACTACTTTGAATAAAATAAATGAATTTTACTAAAATAGCAAGCTTCTGTTTTTATTTTAAAAAGTTTGGTTTTCTCTGCGACAGACTCTGTATATCCAACATAATTGAATTTGTTCGTTATTTCAAAATTTAATTCTCGATTTACATTATTGGTACATATATTTTCGTCAATTACACGTAAATTTAAGTTAATATACAAATTGTTATTAATATTACGTCAGTCAGTTCTCGTACGTCAATTAATCGCGAGTCGATTTCGCTCTTTTATAGAAAAAAAACAGGGAACTTAGAAATCGTAATTACAAGTTTACGTCGTCTAATGAACGTGTATTGAACAAATAAGTCCATTGGTAGGCAATTAAGAGTGTATTTACGAAGCGCGATTGATGTTCGGATATTTATTGTCTGTATTAGCTGGGTAGATAGGATGCGTAAATCTAGTAAAGCGTACGAAGGTAATGAATAATGTAATATGTACAACTATGTTCAAGTACATGCAGCTTTCGTTTATATTAAGAATATATTGAAGAAATAACATGAATACTTAAATTGTTTTCGTCAGT
The DNA here is from genome assembly GCA_031893035.1 of Dermolepida albohirtum. Lineage (NCBI taxonomy): Eukaryota > Metazoa > Arthropoda > Insecta > Coleoptera > Scarabaeidae > Dermolepida > Dermolepida albohirtum. The sequence goes on along the minus strand of JAVIWB010001941.1, from coordinate 153,510 downwards.
TTAAATGCATGTATGTTTTATAAAAAAAATAAAATAATACATACATAGTCTCCGGATATTTAGCTTTTTATTGTTCATATTTATTGTCAAACGTGTTACTTTAAGTGTTTTTCTTTGTCTACACTGTCAATATGTTTTTGCGAAACCATTAATGATTATTATCAATTTCTCCGTACGAACAACTGTCTTTCCTAACATTTGGAAGCGCGCTTTGATTTATTCTATCCCCAAAAAGGCGATAAAACGCGGCTAATGAACTATCGACCAATTTCCATTTTCTCGAACTTTTTATTAAGTATATATATTCCAACGTCACATCATCTCTTTTTTCGAATCAACAGGATTATTCGCCGTCGCTGAACAACGAACTATTTCCTAGTATTAGGTGCGCAACTAAGTTCTCGCTGTTTTTCAAGAGATGGCTCCAGTAGTAAGTTCACGTCATGAACCAAGCTTAGACAATTGGTAAACAAACCGCTTTGACACATTAGTGAATTTGTTTTTGCGTCATATACTTTTGGTTGTGTGAAAATGTCTGATTTTGTGCCAAACAAGCGTCATTTGCGCGAAGTGTTGCTTTTCTTCTTTCATTCGAAGAAAACGACGAAGACACTGAATTGGAGGCATTGCTCGATGAGGATCCGTGCCAAATGCAAAAAGAGCTTGCTTTAGCATTAAGAGTTACCCGCCAAGCCATTTCCCAGCGATTGCATGCGTTGGGAATGATTCAAAAGCAAGGAACTTGGGTTCCTTATGATTTGAAGCCAAGAGACGTTGAGCGTCGTTTTTTCGCCTGTGAATAACTGCTCCAGCGGCAAAAAAGAAGGGTTTTCTTCATCGCATCGTTACGGGTGATAGATTCATTACAGCAACCCAAAGAGAACAAAATCATGGGGACTGACCGGTCATGCTTCTACGTCGTCGGTTCGGCCGAATATTCACGCTGCGAAGGTTTTGCTGTGTATTTGGTGGAACCAGGGCGGTGTTATTTATTATGAGCTGTTGAAACCGAACGAAACCATCACTGGGAAACGGTATCGAAATCAATTGATGCGATTGAGCCGAGCACTGCGTGAAAAGCGGCCACAATACGAACAGAGGCATGAAAAAGTGATTCTACAGTATGACAACGCTTGGCCTCACGTTGCCAAACCCGTTAAAACCTACTTAGAAACACTCAAATGGTAGGTCCTGCCCCACCCGCCATATTCCCCAGATATTGCGCCGTCCGATTATTACTTGTTCCGTTCGATGGCACATGGTCTGGCTAATCAGCAGTTCCGCTAATACGAAGACATCTCAAAATGGCTTGATTGGTGGATAGCCTCATAACACGAACACTTCTACCATGACGGTATTCGAGCTCTGCCAGAAAGATGGGAAAAAGTTGTCACTAGCGATGGGCAATATTTTGAATGATTCATTTTTAAATATTCTTTTACTATAAAGTTGCATTTTCATGAAAAAAACAGCGAGAACTTAGTTGCGAACCTAATATGTTTTTGCGAAACCATTAATGATTATTATCAATTTCTGCGGACAAACATCTATATTTCCTAACGTTTGGAAGTGCGCTTTGATTTATTCTATCCACAAAAAAGGCGATAAAACGCAGCTAATGAACTATCGACCAATTTCCATTTTCTCGAACTTTTTATCAAGTTATACGTACGTCAATATATTCCAATGTCCCATCATCTCTATCCCCGAATCAGCAGGATTATTCGTCGTCGCCGAACAACGAACTATTTCCCAGTATCTGATCGAAATATTGGACTAGCGGGGATCAAGTCTTGTACACCGACCTATCACACGCTTTTCATGTTATCTATCTATTGTTTGCTTTCCAAACTCAGTTCTTTTGGATTTGCTTCGTCTACGATTGCAGCGATGACATATTATTTGAGGAATTGTGTATTTAATGTTTCCTACGATGGTTTTTTATCACAGGAATTTGTAGCTAGCTCTGGGGTTCCAAAAGGATTGAATTTGGGCCCTCTGTTCTTCATTATATGTATTTAGCAATGATCTTTTAATAGTAACAATATTTATGTGCCCAATAGATTTACAATATAAAAGCAAAGAACGTTGCAATATTGGTTATTATAAATATATCAGTTACATTTGTATGCACAATACAATCCTATATGTCATGTGCACCAGCACAACGCGAAAGCTACAACGGTAGCGATGAAAAATGTCTATCTGTGATGCTGTTCGACAATGTATTATAATAGGAGCACGCTCTATATAAAGGTGAATCACGCATAATTATCCTCACGTGCGGGCAGTAAAACAAATTGTTCGATTTAGCTTTTAACTTTGAAACGAGAAAGTTAGTTTCTTCTTATAACTTAGGGACGTCAATGCCATTAGTAAGCAGATTAAATAAAAACAACAGATGTACAAGAAAAAGTGCACCATTTCTGTTAGGCAACAGAATAGATGATAGAGTTCTTAACAGCCAATGTCAAATTAAAGACATGTAAGTTACTTTCGTCCAACAGACGTTTAGATCACATACTCTGGCAAATTATGCACCTGTATGTAAATCTTTAGGACTTTTAATGCCTATTTCTAGGTACTTTAGAGATATTGGAATATTGAAATCTTCTTAATACGTTATTATTACTTGTAAGCTGGAATATGCTGATATTATATAGTATCCTACTTTTTGCTTCTCACTGCCAATTGCTTGATGGAATACATGGACGATTGTTTAGAGTTAGATTTAGTGTACCGCTTCTGGAATCCTAGTTTACTACTACCGTTTTCATATGAGTGTCTCCGTTAATATTTTATGTAGTGACACCAGTTGGTGAGGGCACATTCACCACATCTACCAATGACTGTGAGAATAAGGTACGCACAAAAAGGAGACGAGCTACCTGTGCGCTTCAGGTTTTAGAGGAACCATCGGCACCCTACAGGTGAAGAGAGACCTATCTAAATCCTTACTGACTCAGCAAGTCAGTACCCGAGCAGATACAGCTGCTCACTCGGCGAGCCCAGATTCTCCGGGGAGGTCTTGACTCCCATGGTACCAGTCTTAACCGTCACTGGTGCCACGGTTCGAGATGCAAACGTATCTACCAATTTCGTCGCCTACCAGTGGCCTGATGAGACAAGCTCGTGTTCATGGGATTACTAAAGTCCAAAATCAATACTAGGATGCACACAGGGCAAATAATTACTTTGAAGGCATACGACTGCCTAATGAAAAATTTCGAGAATATCCATGAAGAAAACATTTTATACCCAAATAAATGCCTTTATTACTTTTCGAATAATCTAGAGCTATCAAATCAGGTGACTAATCAAAATCATCGTTGGGTCGAAATTAGGCATTGAGGAAACAATACATTAATTCATTAGATAAAGAAAGCTGATGCTGTATACACCAACGTATTCACTAGAAATCGAAATTATACAAGAATATTGTTTGTTTTTTTATTATTTTTAGTAATAAGTAAATATTTTTTGATTACATTTGTTATGTATTGAGTTTAATTATTTATTTTATTGTATTATCTTTTATTTTGTTATGTAACTGAGCTTGGCTTGTTGGACGATAAATTATATTATTATTATTTAAACAAACAAAAGATTAAAATTAAAAAAAGGCCGTCGAAAGCCGGTGTCACTGACTACTGTAAAACGACGTTTGACAAAGGCGGGACTACATGGGCGTATTGCAGCTCGAAAACCATTATTGAATCCACGAAATCGTAAAAAACGGTTACAATGGGCCCAGGACCATCAACCTGGGCCCATTGTAACCGTTTTCCGTAACCGTTCCGACATGGAAATGTGGAACCAGGTGTTATGGACAGATGAGTCAAAGTTCCAAGTGTTTGGTAGTAATCGACGAGTTTTCGTTCGAAGACAAGTGGGTGAAAGGATGTTACCCGAATGTGTAGTGCCAACTGTTAAACACGGGGGAGGTTCTGTGCTTGTTTGGGGATCCTCTTCCTTTGATGGTGTCGGAGATTTGTACCGCATCGTGAAGGCATTTTAAAAAAGAGGGGTACCTGAAGATTTTGGAGGAACATGCAATTCCGTCTGGATTAAGGTTAATTGGTGAAGGTTTTCACCTATAACAAGATAATGATCCCAAACACACTTTCCAACTTTGTAAAAACTATGTGAATCAAAAAGAGGAGGAAGGGGTGCTGATAAATATGATTCGGCCACCACAATCACCCGATCTCAACCCTATCGAATTACTGTGGGATGAATGAGATAGAAACATGAGAGAGAGCTGTCCACAATCGCAGAAACAGCTTTGGGAGCAACTTACAAGGGTGTGGAATAATTTACCAATGGATACGCTCCAGAAACTTGTATCGCGGTTGCCTAATATTTGTAAAGAAATAATTAAGCGCAGAGGTGGATACTTCGACGAAAGTCGAATATGATAAGAAATTCTACAGAATATGTTGAAATTATTTTATTTTATAAGGAAAACTGTTCATTTGTCTCGTAGATATAGTTTTGTAGAAATATACGTTTTGTTTCACTAAGCGTGCATGTTTTTTTTAAATTTCATCTACTGATCCCTCACTTATGGCCTGTAGTGTATTAACAACTAACAAAGAATTTTATAATTAAATTAGAAACAATTTTAGTTAAACAAAAATTAATAACATTTAGACTTAGAAATACGTAGACGTTGAAAGAAGATTTTAAACAACTCTGACAAGTTAAATTGGCAGGATTTTATGTGAAACCTATTTTAAATTTGAATAATCTTTTAAAGAAGGCGATGAAACACATATTTATAGTGGTCAGTATTAGATTTAAAACACGGCCGAATTCTCTTTTTTCGAAATAAATTTTGTTATATACTTGCATTTATCTAATTAATTGTATAGTGATCTGTATCTGCTTCCAAAATAAATCCCGGATATATATTTAGGTTTTCAATAAGAAAATTTTTCTTTTGGGAGGATATTTATTGAGATGAAACGTTGTTTGGTTTAAATCAAGAATTAAAATGTCAAAATAGATTTTATGTAAATCTACTTGCATGTACAGGTTATAATATATAATAATAATATATATTGAATTTTTAAAATTAAAAATAATTGGATCTTCAATGTGACACCTTGTCACATTTTTTAAACGACCAATGGATAAATACCAAATTCATTACATCATGTAAATGAACTATCGCATTGCAAAACTACGAAACCAGTGAGTAATAAATATTAGTACTTTTTGAAATGTACAACTCTTCTGTACGTGTACTTAAAGCTTACTATTTACAAAGAAGGAGCATGAGGAGGGGGCCTTTTCGAATATTCTTTAAAGAATAATTTCAAAATTTCTATAGAAAAATTCAAACTATTTGAATAAAGTGTTAGCGCACTCTAATGGGTAAACAAGATAAGAAACAAATGAGTAAACCGTGTTTTTCCTGTAAGAAAAAGTGAACTTGTTTGTCGAAATGAAAAAAAAAACAGCGTGGTCATAATGTCTGTGCTGTAGGTCTCTTTTTAATAATTTTTTGGAATTTAAAATACTAAGAACGGGATCGTAATAGTGCTTTAATTATTACAAGCTAGAATAATTGTAGTAGATATGGAAGAATGATTTGCCTGTACGAGAAGAATCTATTTAGTATGAAGATGGCTTTAACACATTGGCTATATGACCTTTAAGGTTTTTTAAGACAGTTTTTTTCTTTAAAAAAGTGCGTTTTTCTGTTTTATAAAAATGTGAGAAAGATACCAAGTAACTTTTTCAATTTTTTAATTATAAAGAAATACACTACCGGCCAAAAGTCTAGAAAGACAAATGTAGGACAGAAAACTAAAAATGTTATTATATAATTATGCAAAATGTTTTCAAATCTTAAAGAAGTATTAACTTCAAACAGTTTCAAAAAAAATACATTTGTCGGGACGAACGAACTTCGACCTTTTGTATAATTTCAAATTTGGATGCTAAAGGAAGTTATTTTTTTTCATGTTTATATGATATTATTTGTAATACGAGGATTATTTGACAAGTAGTGCGAATGACACATAGGTGGCGCTCTAATTGGTAAAACAAATGCACTGTAATTTAGGTTGCCAATTTATATGTTTACATTCCGATATTTAGATAAATCGGTTGATTAGTTTATTTTTGACAGCTGATTGAAAAGGAAGACACGTCGTTTTGTTAAAATGGAAAAAGCAGAGTATCGTGAGGTGGTTAAATACTTCGTAATTAAGGGTATGACAGCTACCGAAATAAAAGATGAGTTACGGGAAACATTAGGTGAATCCGCTCCATCATCCGCCACAATAAGTAGATGGGTAAATGAATTTAAACGTGGTAGAACAAGCTGTGTTGATGAAGCGCGCTCTGGAGCACCCAAAATCGTGACTTCTACGGAAATGATTATAAAAATCCATAATATTATTACGCAAGATCGACGACTCAAAGTGAGAGAGATAGCAGACATGATAAACGTTTCAACAGAACGCGTACACCACATTTTAACGAATGAATTGGGCCTTTCCAAGCTTTGGGCAACATGGGTGCAGCGATTGCTTAGGACTGATCTAAAGTTCACTCGTTTGCGCATGTCCAATGAGTGTTTGGACCTTTATGAGCGGAATCCGGTTGATTTCTGTAGGCGATTTGTTACTTGCGATGAAACTTGGATACACTACAGTACACCCGAAACTAAACAACAGTCGAAACAATGGTTAGAACGTGGTTCAAAGGGCATTTTGCTCATTGATTACCTTCAGAAAGGTGCCACAATAAACGGACAATATTATGCAGAACTTAAGCAAAAATTAAATGTTGAGATTTGTGCTAAACGGCCAGGAATGGCAAAGAAAAAGATTCTGTTTCACCAAGACAACGCTCCCTCGCATATCAGCACAGTTGCGATGTCCAAAATGTACGAGTTGCATTTCCAATTAGTACCGCATGCGTCTTATTCACCGGATCTAGCCCCTTCCAACTGCCACCTTTTTCCAAAATTGAAAGCGGCACTAGGTGGAAAGAAATTTTCGTCTAACGACGAGCTTATCATCTTCGTAAATGAGTATTTTGCAAGCCTTCCGGTATCGCATTTTAGAGATGGCATAAGGGCATTGGAGCACCGTTGGAATAAATGTATTGCTCCTTTAGGAGAATATATTGAAAAAATATTTAAAAAAATCATTTTTCTTTTCCTTTCTCACTACTTGTCAAACTATCCTCGTATATTACTTGTAATACTATTCATCGCCTCCAAGAATGATATATTTTTATATGTAACAATAGCTTTATAACACTGTTTAGATTAACTTCTTCCAAGGAATTTATTAATAAATTAAATTTTATGACGGTCTCTTTTCATGATTCACTTATTTGATGCAGCCTCTGAATATTAATGTATCGTTGACTGTTGTCGCACTCGATAAGAAATTGTGGCATCTCTTTTTTTAGATTTCGCTTTAACAGCAACGAGACACTTCTTTTACAACTTCTAAATTTTCTTATCACGTGCATAGATACACCAAAGTTAAGCGGAAATTGTAAAAATGCCTGGACGATAAGATAATTCGAGCAATTTGAAGTAACTGAAGACAAATAAAGTGTGATTTAATGCGTATTTTAGTTTGAATCCGTTAATCTCGTGTTAGTACTGTAATGTGTTTGGAATTTGTGCAGTAATGTTATTGCTGTTTAATCTGTAACACACGAACCTATTCTAAGTAATCATATATTGTACTACGGTTGTTATATACTGAATAATTTGTATTGACTAACTAATTACTGTGTGATGTCAGCAGTTAATGTTGTTAGCGTGATTATTCGGTTTGTTCCAAGTGGGTGTATGAGTTATTAATGTATTGTAACACCTCAATTAAGTATAATTAATAGTTTAATGTAAATTATTTTGAAGTTAAGTTTATGTATTCATGCATTTTTATTAATTTAACGAACTAAAAAAAAATACAATAACATTTTCACTTTTATGCGTAGGTCGTCTTTTAAGTTTTGCATATAAAACAGGTATAAAACAGTAGATAGCTTTTAAAGACTTCATTGGTTTTCGAAATATTCTCCACGAAGATTAATGCACTTTTGCATGCGGTCGAACCAAATCTGGAAGCGGTTGTTTCACTCGTTTGTTGGTACATTCAAAATTGCGTTTTTGAAGGTATTGGCTGCTTCTTCTGACGACTGGTACCTTGACTATATAGTATGTCGTTGATTTTAGGAAATCGTTGGGACTTAAATTCGGACTGTGCGAAGGGTGGTCCGGACAGTACCTATATACAGTACCAGAAAGTCATTATCGATAAATCAGTAAAAAGAGTACATAATTTTCAAGAAAATATAAAAATTTATTTATTCAAAGTATTAGCCATTTGCTTCTAGACATCTTACCCATCTTTCAGACAATTTATGGATGCCAACCCAAAAAAAAACTGTTTGTCCTTTGAGCAAAACCATTCATCGAGCCATTTTGTAACTTCTTCAAAATTGGCGGAATGCTGCTCTGCCAGCACGCGTTCCATTGTTTCAAAAAGGGCAAGGTCTGGAAAGTACGGAGAGTGCGATACTAAGTTCCACCCACGTGCTTCTAATGCTTCCTTGACTGGTTTTGCTGTATGAGACGGTGCTTTATCGCACTGCATAATCGCTTTACCGCTTTCTGGACGTTTTTCTATCAATGCATGGTTCAAATTGATAATTTATTGGCAGTAGCGATCCGTATAACTGTTTCACCAGGTTTCAACAGTTCCTAATACACCACGCCACTCTGGTCCCACCAAACACAGAGCATTGTCTTGCAACCAAAACGATTTGGCCTTGGAGTCGATGTGTCGGTTTCACCAGGTGATAACCATGATTTCTTGCGTTTAGGGTTTTCGAAATAAATCCATTTTTCATCACCTGTCGCTATTGGATACAGAAATAACTTTTGATCATACCTTTGAAGCAGCATTTCACAGACGATTTTTCAATTTTCCATTTATCTGTCATTCAATTGATGTGGCACACATTTTCCCATCTTTTGAGTTTTTCCCATTGCTAGTAATCGATCGCTAATCGCTTCTTGGGCCACATTCAACGCTTCTGCCAATTGTTTTTGAGTTTGGGTTGGCTCTTCGTCCAGAAACTTCTGCAAATTCGCATCTACAAACTTTTTCGGTCTACCAGAACGTTCTTTGCTTTGCACCACTTTTGAATTGTCGGAACCACGCTTCACATGTTTTTATGATTGGAGCATGCTCACCGTAGTTTCTACCAGTAAACGATGACTTTCAGCGGCTTTTTTCTATTGATTAAATAAGAAAAGTAATGCGTGCCGCAAATGCACTTTTTCAGGCACGAAACTCGACATTTTCAAAGAGGTATAAATCTATAACAGTGTTACTCTCGCAAAATATAACATGTATGACTTTGAATCGTGGTGTCAGTAAAATAAAATGACATATGTATGTGTGAAATCAACATTGTTTGCTTAAGCCTAGCGACATCTGTTAGAAAAACCGGTAATGACTTTCTGGTACATCTGGTATAATGGCAATATTCCGTACAGACGATAAAACAACGGAATTGTGATTATGTTCTTGAAACGTATATATTTGAAGGAGTAACGTTCCCTCCAAATAGTTGGGCAGAATTTTCTTGTTACACTAACAGGACGGCAAACGCTACAGTATCGTTCAATGCAAGGATTAAAAGATTGATAAACAGTCCATACTCTAATATTTTTAACTTCGTTGAGATGCTAAAAGGTATACAAAGCGAAACTTATATCCACTTCAGAAGTGGATCCAAAATTGTTTATATTTTAATTAGAAGACTACGTCGATAGACACTGGCAATAACTAACTGAAGCAGGTAATCAAGATGCAATTTAGGTATCCTATCTGTGATGTTGGCATATACATACATACATATTCCTGACCTTTTTCCATTTGACTGTAAAAAAGGCCGTAAGGATTACCTGAAACACTTAAAAATAGTAATTATAGATATTGGTGGATACGTACTGACATCCTTAAATTTCCTGATTTTAAATAGACAACTTTTATGTTTTCCAGTCATCAGGAAAGGTTTCAGATGCTAAAATTATATTTAAAATATGGAGGAGGAGGGTTTTGTGAAGATTTTCATTCTTTAAGAAGAAAAGCAGGCAAAATAAAATTTATAAAATTTTATTTTATTATTTTATATTTATTTTAAGTACAGTACAATATTAGGATGTCCGTATTTTATGGAGAATAGTGTAAAAGTCACTAGTGAAAAATAAGAAAACACAAAAAAAACGTTACCAAAGAGGTCGCAGAAATCAACAGCTTCCTAATGTAAATAATACAATCAAAGTACACTATTCAGATGTTATTTAAGTTGCACAGTTAAAATTTAATTATAAAACCATAAACGCGGTAAACATTATTGATTAATATACAGTATTTATGTTATGCACCGATTCTTTGCCTATTAAAATGGAAATGGCCTTTATTTATTAATCTACTTTGAAATATTTATATTTACGACTATCTGAAAGTACTATCTAATCGTTCTTATTTGCCTTCAAGACAACAATGCATTACAGTCATTAATCTTGGAGACACATAGAGTAATATGATAACAGCTTATGTTTCTGTCTATCATTAATGCCGACTAGATAATTTCATTTATGTCCATTATTTTCTTTATGCAAAAACCATTGACTTCTTACATGTTTAAAAACTAATAGCATTGAACCCATAAGTGATTGTTTGTCATTAACTTTGGAGTCGTAATTAAAATAATAAATAAGAGAATATACACGGCTGTCGGAAAGTTTAGGCACGCCGCGAAAAATAGTGATAAAACAAAAATGTTCCAAAATAATTTAAAAATATTCTTAACTAATTTTAATTTCATCAAATATAATTATTCTTAATGTCTGTTAGTAAAATTGCGAAGATAATCCCTTTTTATGAGTTACTATACGTTTTCAATTATCTTCAATTGTTGGGCGGTTTCGTAATATACGAGGGGTAACTGTTTATATTTCGCGAACTGGCACTATTAGTGTTGCCTCCGATTTGATGATTGCATAGTGAAGTTTGTCATTTTTGACAATGTGTTTACTTTGACAGTTTTATTATTCGGGCGCCATTTCTATTGTTGACAGTAACTTGAAAACTTTATGTCAGTGAAAAAATGGAATTAACTCGCGAACATTTTCGTGTAATTATTTTTCATAACTTTAGGCGTGTATCGTCTCAACAAGAATGCATCGACGAGCTGAATTCTTTATATGGTGATGAAGCACCATCGAAAACTACAGTATATCGTTGGTATATCGGATTCAAACTTGAACGGCGTTCTTCGGACGATGCATTTCGTGAAGCTCGTCCCACAAATGTTGTTGTGTCGGAAGACATTAATGCAGTGTCTGAATTGATAATGCAAGACCGTCATGTGATATATCGTGGGATCGAGGCAATATTTTCTTGTGAACGACCACTACGACTGTATTTTGCACTTTTTTGATCTTCCACGGAACCGGTCTCTTGAAATTTCTTAACAATTCGACCAATAGTGCTTTCAGATGGACGATTATGTAAACCATAAAATTCACGTAATTTTTTAAAAACCTTTTTCACAGAACGCTGATTTTCATAAAATAATTCAACAAAATATGAACGCGTTCTTGTACCGTGTACGAAGCCATTTTTATAAATACCATACATCACACTTTTTAAATGCCCACATATTCAGACAAATTTAGTACGCCACCTATATTTTATTTATTTTTAAAAAAACCGCGCAATTTGAAACAGCCTTTATAATAAAATAACAATACCGGTAGAGGATCGGATAAGAGTAAAAGTAATAGACGAAAAATTACACCAGAAATTGCAGTAGAAACAAACACTAATCAGAATAAACCAGTTATTGTCACAACGGTGAATAGGCGTTTGCCCAAAGAAAATATTTTTAGAAGAGTTGCTATGTGCAAAACCGCTATTTCAAGCAAAATAAAATAAAAGGATTAGCTCGAGCAAGACGATCTAAGGATTAGATGCTGGAAGAGTTGCAAAAAGTGTTCTAGACCGATGAATTAAAATTCGAGATATTCATCTCAAAAAGGAGAACGCTTATCCGAAGATCACCACGGAAACGAGTTCTAGAATCATACATTACATCTACTACCAAACAAGGAGAAGAATTAGTAGTGCTTTGGGGTTGTTTTGCGGGAACATCTGTAAGCGGTCTCATCAAAATGGTATTATAAGAAAAGAATGGAACAGAGAAGTTTTGGAACAGAATACTTCTTCGTTTGGAACACGACCAATTGGAGAAAACTTTGTGTTACAGCAAGACGAAGATCTCAAACAAATATCCCAATTGTGTCGGGAGTAATTGAAGAAGAATTAGAACGCGAAGGAATGATTATTATGGAATGTCCCCTATTTGAATCCTATAGAGCTGTTATGCAACTACAGAAACACCATAGATCCAACTGCAGGATGCATAGTCAAAAGGAAACCGGAAACTTTGGCAAAATTACTAGCGAAACTGGCGAGATTGTACCAGACAGTAATAAAAGCCGAAGATAGTCTCATTGATGAATCGAAACTTTAAACAAACTTAAAAGAATATTTGTTTAAATTGTTTGAAACAATACTTTTTAAGATTTTAAAACTTTTTGTCTAATTAATATAACAAAATTTTAATTTTTCAATATTGCACTTGTTTTTCTGGTTGGACAAACACTTACGGCTGGCAGTGTATTATGTCTGTCATAGTTGCTTGATCTTAAAGTATGCGTATATAATATACTCAGAACCACGCAATACTGATCGGAACCATTAAAAACTTCCTGTGAATACAAGTCTGTGACCGTTACTATTTTTAAAGCTATTCAGTTTATTTTTGGGCAGAGAGTGTATACGTTCCTTCCGAAAATATATCAGTAATCCCATCTATAAAAGTTCAAGGAGTATGTGAAAATAAAATTACAGATCAAAAACAATTAAAAAAGTGCATTTTAAAACCTTAATACCTTTGAGAGATAACCACTTTATTATTTATTCTCTTCCCAGGTACGTGTGAATTATAAGAAATTACGGACGTAAACATTTACACGAGGTATGGTGCATTAAATAAACGCAGGTAACCGTATATAGTAAAGTTTAATACTTTAAAGTAATTCCTAAAGTAGTTAATCATTTTATCTCCGTATGTTTACTTTATTATAGAACTTGCACGCCAAGCACGTACCGGTAATTGATTTTTTTCATTTTATGTGTGCATTTCGCTTGTTCACCTAGGAAGTTATATAAATATATGTAGAAGAGAATTCTGTATTACCTTGGTGTCTATATATAGACGTGACAGTCACTCAATTTTTTTTTTATGTGTATGATATTTTATAAACTAATGGAAAGATGTATTTATGTGTACGTATTGGTTACCTGTGTGTGCTGGTAGAAAAAATGCCTCAAATATTTCAGTTATTTATGTGATACTTTTTTTTTATCTAAGCACTGCTTAATGTAATCCATGTCGCCCGGTTAAAAGTTATTAGCTGCTTTAATATGACCGAGAATGTAACGACAAACAGCACTTTTTCATTACATTTTTATAATTTTTTAATTACACGCTGGAGAAGTTAAAAAGTTTTGTTTCGTAATACTTAATATTAAACAAAAAAATTTTCTGTTTATAACATACTTTAAGTATACAGTACGGGGCAATAAAATGCGAGTCACCATATAAATTCAACTTTTTAGTTTTATTTTTATAAGAAATGTACAAAATAACGACTTGGCGTGCGCAACTATTTATTGATATCGTAATATAGAGATTAATATATATTTTTAAATAATAAGCCACCTTTTGCTTAGATCACGGCGATAATTTTTCTTGGTCGCGAAAGATAAAGTCGAGCTAAATCAGAAATCGGAAATTTACGAAATAAAATGCCGAGGTTGTAATTAACAATATATCGACCAAACTAAATGTTCTATAGGTACCTGGCATAAAGAATACAAAGGGTACTAGGAAAGTTTTGCAATACAGCTTTGTTTATTTAATTCTTTCAAAGTAATTTCCTCTACACTCAATACACCTCTCCATCTTCCGAAACCAATCTTTAAACCAGTTCTGCCAAGTTTCACTAGGGAGTAAAGCACATCCGCTGTCCCAAGCCCGCAGAAGCTCCTCATCACTGGAAACCGCCTCCCTTTTAGCTTCATTCTCACATTCGGGAACAGTGCAAAGTCGCAGGGAGCAAGATCTGGACTGTAGGGAGGGTGCTCGAGAAGTTTAAATCCTGTCGTGGTCAAATATTCGGTGCAGGCTTTGGCGTGGTGAGCTGGAGTATTATCGTGATGGAGGAACCAGGTGTCCATTCTTGATTTTGGCCGCAGGTTCTTCATATATCCAATTACTTTAGGCAGACACTGTTCAGTATATCACTTAGCTGTGACTGTTTTATGTGTGTCCAAAACGACGCGTTCCACAATTCCACTCAATTTGAAAAATACAGCTATCATTTTCTTCTTTACAGATCGGGGGAACTACGGATGTGTCCTCATCATCAAAGACCCAAACTTTGTTTTGAGCTTTGGTCGGCACATTGTAATAGTACAGCCAAATCTCGTCACCTATCACGATGTTGTTCACATACCGAGAATACCCCTTATTAAACTTTTTTAGCATCTCCCGACACCAAGTCACACGTCGTGTCATCTGCTCTTCAGTCAGTCGATGCGGCACCCAGAGATAACAAAGTTTCTTCACATGCAAGTGGTCATGCAGACTCGAACGAATTGTTGATGCATTTAGGCCTGAGGTACCCTCTATCTGTTGGTAGATCACTCGCCTGTCCTCGCCAAGCATTTTTCTCACAGTAGTAGCGTTTTCCCCCGTAACTGACGTTCATGGCCTTCCCGACCTCTTAGCATCCTCCACAGTTAAATTTCCCCTTTGGAATTCTCTATACCACCTGGATATCATTATGCGATGTGGACAAACATCACCTAGTGCAAGAGTCATTTCTTCGAAACACTGGTCTGTGTTTAAACCACGAACGAAATTATAACGCAAAACTGCCCTTACCTTATTTCGTGACCACGATGCCATCGCAAGCACTTTACACTCTCACTGCTAATGAATAACTGAGCCCATCGACATGGCGCGGCAGATACTATGCACGTATGAACATGTCTCAACAAGCAGGTTCCTACGATTCATCGTTGCGTCATATTGTAAAACTTTCTTAGTACCCTTGTATATGGCGCATATAAAATTTTATCGGCCTGAGATATCCAGTTTAGCAAAACAAGTGTTAGAAAGTAATCATAGTGTAACCGCGAATTGTCTACATTTACTTTACTTTACTTTGTGTTAGTTTTAAGATTAAGAAACATATTATTGTAGGTAGATTTTAGTGGAAAGTTCGGCTGATTGAAATAATCAAAAAAGGTAACTAAAAACTCATTTCCACATTAATGTTCGTATTCTTTATACGCATTTCGACAAGCAAGATAATTAATCACAGTATCGCACCAGGATTCGCGGTAAAACTCGCACAGAAACAAATCCGTACCAGACATTAACCGTCAAAAGCCCATTCACACTGTAAGTTCGTTTTAAATAATTTAAATTGTATTCTAGTCTTAAAACTGACAACTTTTTAAAGTACACACCCTGCTTACACTTGTGAACCTTTTTTCAACGGTGGTATTTTTCCTTTCCGAGAATTCGAATAAACAAGAATATATTATTGAACCAATATCGGTGTTTAACATATGGTTTTTGTTTTTCGTAATGTATATGCTTTAATAGCTATCTAATTCACGATGATTACTAATATTTTCGACTAAATATAAACAATTTGCTGTTACATTATGATTATTTTATGCCATGTGCACTGCTAAACCGGATTTCTCTGGTCTATTAAACCTAATGTGCGCCATATGTTCCTATCGAACATTTTATCTGACCGATGTATTGTTTATAGCAATCTAGACATTTTACTTCGGAAATCCCCGATTTCTGAGCGCGTCACTGTGATTATATGCTGCTGATGATAATCCTTAAGATATGGCAATCGTCATGGGGCACTCAGTACATAATCCAAAAGAAAAAAAGTTTAATTTTCTCGACAGACTTCTCAACAATGATTGTAAACCTCCTACGTTATACACAGTCTGTCGCAGAGAAAACCGAACTTTTTTAAAATAAAGACAAATGCTTACTATTTCGGTAAAATTCATTTATTTTATTCAAAGTAGTCGCCTTCGGCTTCAATACAATGTTTTGCACGGTCAATTAACATGTCAACGTCTGCATAACGCTGTTTCTTATCGGCAAATATAGTTTTGAGAATAGATAGAAATCACAGGGGACCAAATCTGATGAATGGTTGACGGTTAAAATGCCAATTGTAGTTAGAAAAACAGTGATAAGCATCGAGCTATGAGACGGTGCATTATCACGTAACAAACGCCAGCTACCATTTTCACGATATTGAGGGCACACACGACGATTACGCGCCAAAAAACGCTTCATAACTCCAAGATAATATACAACATTGACTATTTGACTAGTTGATACAAACTCTTTGTGCACCATGGCTTTCGAATCATAAAAACAAATCAACATTGTCTTCACTTTTGACTTCTCCAAACAACTTTTCTTCGACCTTTCTTCGCTTGGATGCTTCCATTCAGAGCTTTGACGCTCGATCTCTAGATCATATTGAAAACACTACGTCTCATCGCCAGTTACAATAGAATACCTGAAGTTTCTTCCTTTTATGAGTCTTTAATAAAGTCTGTACAATGTTGAATTCAGTTAGCTTGTGTGGTACAAATTTTGCACAAATCTTTCTCAGTCCCAAATGCTGTATCAAAATGCGATGAATTGAAACTTTGGAAATGTATGATTCCATTCCCACGTATCGCAATGAGGATTTCAGCTCATTTCTGATAAATTCACGCACAAGATCGATGTTACTTTCCGTAGCCACAGATTCTTTACACCAGGATGTTTGTCGTCATTTATGTCCGTACGACTATCTTTAAATCGTTTATCCCACTCATACACACTCGTACGTGATAAAAACGCATCACCATACACTTGCTTCATCAAATTAAACGTTTCAGTAAGTGATTTCCAGAATTTAAAACAAAACTTGATATTTGCTCTTTGTTCAGAATTATTTTTCGACCAATTCCAAATACACACTGTTTCTAATGATGCAAATGCTATAATATTTTGACATAACATTGGCGAAAGATCTACTTTACTGACGCATATTTTTTTTTAATAGATGACGCCGCTAAGAATTCCTATTTTAAAAAAGTTCGGTTTTCTCTGCGACAGACTATGTATACTCGTCGAGTAAACAAGATTGTCATAGTATAGTTAAACCCTGCTGCTACTGATTTTCAACTTCATACTCTAAACGGCGATATAAAATTGAATTACAACACACAGATTTTATTAGCACCACGAGATTAAAATTTTTAATATAACGGAGGCGCGCAATGCTCAGATATAGAAAAGAGGACGTCCGATAATTTAATCTCGCAATAATAGCCTTCAAACGCGAAGTTTAATCATATTTACCGCCGCTAATAAAGTTTACGCATTAGGTATGTTCATTACATTTTCACACTTATTTTTGGACGCTGCATCATGCCCAATAAACCTGCAGAAGTGATTCATCACAATACTAGATACAATTCGTTATATAAAGTATCATTACGCGTTCATTTAAAAATACGCCGATAAAAATGTAAGCAGAACTACAAGCAACGTTTCAATATAAGAACTTCTATAATTAAAATTTATATTTCTAATATCAATGCGTGTTCCACACGATTGCTGGACGATATGTAATTGTTTCGTAATTTATAATACATCATTTCTGATAACTATTGCGATTAAGGGAAACGAGCTAACGTTTAACGACTTTTAACCATGTCAAAAAATCATTGCGCGAGTTGTAACTGTCCAATTACAGATAATATTCTAATTAGAACCGTATGTAGCAAGATTTATTTCGAATAATTTTCTTAATTGGATTCAATGAAATTAACAACAGATACGTTGGAAATTATAGCCAATATGTATCGCATATACGAGAGTTGCTGCGAAAGTTTTTAGAAGAAAAAAACAGTTCGTAGTGTCGTCCAATTGTTTAAATATTTTTTATCTTCACATGTGATTATCTTATAAAAATGTTGTGGTGACACATCAACTGCCTTTTCTTCAGGTATTGAAAAACTTGCTTACTAAATACATGCAAAAATTGTTTGGTCTTTTTTTAACTGTCAACATGTAAAGCGCCTCTTGAAACCAGGCACAATTACAATTAAAATATTTATGCTAACGAGAAACAAATTTACTCCGGTTTCCTAAAAGGTCTGGAGTTCTCTGGAGGCTAAGAACTTTTCAAAGCTACTTTCAATAGGATTTTGATTGTTGAATCATTTTGCTTGTAAAAAGTTGTCAAAGTGCTCGAAAAAATAGTAGTTTAAAAAGGAGAAGGCGAAGTGCTAAGGAAGTAGAACATACTGGCCTAATTCATACTATTTCTGTGGCATCGATTGTGTGGTTTAGTGTTGTAGTGTAGAAGAATTGGTTTCTTTGTGTTAACCTACTCCGGTACTGAAGTTTTTTCGATTGGGTTGTTACAATCAACAACAATAATGATTAAAAATGAAGAGTTGATCCACAAACTTTACAGAAGATAAAAGGTGATTTTTGCTTCAATATCAACAAAATTAGAACTTAGTAAGTATTAGCATTTAAAAACTCACCCTTATTATTAAATTAATTTCATTTTAAAATTGTTGTTCATCATTTTTTTAGTTTCTACTTTAAATATTTGGTGAATTTTAACGTCCTGTCATATTTTTGCGGTCTCACGTTGACGCGTAGTATGGGGAGGGAATATTTAGGTGAGCGGAATATTCTATTAACCTAGTTGTAGCATACAATTGTGGCTACATTCTAGTGTAGTTTCTTTAATTTAGCGCATCCAGTTTTTGACCTTGTGGAGAACAGAAATTGAGAAAGAAAATGAGCGTTTTCGGTATATTATTCTGTATTATTTTAGAAAGGGGAAAGCGACTGAAGTAGCCAAGAAGATATGCAATGTCTACTAGGATTCTTCAGTTACCGATTATGCTCTTCAAAATTGGAATGCCGGGTTTAGAAAGGGCGAGTTTGAACTTAAAGAAGGGGAACCGCTTCGGATGGCCTGTAATAACTAACACGGCCACAATAACGATTGTAGTGTAACAGTTCTTAGATACCTCCAGGCTAAAGGGTACTTCGCTCGTGCTGATGTGTGGATTCTACATAATCTTAAGGAAGCTGATGGATTGAACACTCATTTTTGATCGTGCCGTTCAAAATTGGTATGCTCGGTTTAGGAACGGCAAGTTTGAACTTAATGACGGGGAGCGCTCCGTACGGCCTGTAAAATATGATTTTAATTGCTCGTATTATCAGGTTGTTACAAATGTAATGTCCGCTTTTTCCTTCAGTCTGAACTGAATCGCACCTGTGTGAAGACGTGTATATTTTTGATGAAAATTATTATTGTATTTGTAAAAAAGGGTATTTATTTTGAAGTGTGTACCTGTTCCATTTCTTGGAAAGATTAATACAGCTGTCCTTGTCTCGCCTATGGAAATGCTGTCAGCAAGAGATATTCGGGCAATTTACCTCTTTCAATTTAAAAAGGGATTAAATGCAGCTGCAGCAACGCGATAAATTAATCAGACGTTCGGTGAAACCACGTGTAATGAACGCACATTACGGCGATGGTTTAAAAAATTCAGCGAGGGAAATTAGTCCACCCATTAGTCGTCACCTTTCTTCGATTGGCAAAATGAAGAAACTCGATCGATGGGTGCCGCACCAATTAACGGAAGCCAATAAGCTCCGTCGATTAGAGGTGGCTACCTCTTTGGCTAATCGACAGAAAGTTGAACCGTTTCTTCATCGAGTGGTAACGTGTGACGAAAAGTGGATACTTTATGATAATCGGAGACGGTCAGGACAATGGTTAGATCGAGGTGAAGCACCAAGACAGCATGCACGAGCATCACTTCACCCGCGAAAGATTATGGTGACTGCATGGTGCACCAGTAAGGGTATTATTCACTATTCAATTTTGCAACCTGGTGAAACCATCACGGCAGCGTCCTATTGTGCCGAACTGGAAACTATGCATAGAAAATTGAGCCGCTTGCAGCCCTCACTAGTCAATAGACACGGACCCATACTTTTTCATGATAATGCAAGACCTCATGTTGCACGACAGACAATCACTTAAAAAATAGGGACTTCCCTGACCGGGAGTCTGTAATAGCAATGTTTGAGCAATATGTGAGCCGTCAAAACCTAGATTTATTTTCGAAGGGAATTTTTCAGCTTCCAGGCCGTTGGCAACAAACTAGTGATGTAAATGGCGACTATTTTGCAGAATAAATATTTATATTTTTTTAAATTATACTTTTTTTTTATTTCTTACAAAATCGGACATTTCATATGTAACAACCTGATATATCAACTGGGAAGTTTATTTTGTCTAAATTCTTGTAAAAGGTTTACCAGCAGGGACATAACAATTTTTTCTTTTAATACGAATGGATCCTTGAACGTTTTTCATGATCTGTCAACGTTAAAACTTCAGTCAAGATTAACATTCTTGTCATGGTGAAGTTCACTAGTGACCAACGTTTAGAAACTATTAGAAATTACTACCACAATTCTGAGTCGGTGGTCGCAACTTTAAAAGCACATACTCTAATTTTCGGTCGCAATAGTCGTCCCACCAGACAGTGTGTGCATGCTATAGTGCCTAAATTCGAGTCAAAATATTCTCTATTGAATGTTCCTGCGCCAGCGAGACAACGCACCGTTCGAAGTAGCTAAATTTGTGTAAATATCTTGGCTTACACCCTTATAAGATCAAATTAACTCAAGAAGTGAAGCTTCCGGACCATGTTAAGTGCCGAAACTTCTTCGATTGGGCTCTGCTAAAGTTTGAAGAAATCCTGAATTTCATCGAAATATCGCCTTTAGCGATGAAGCTCATTTTTGACTTACTGGCTTTGTCAAAAGCAAAATATGCGTTATTGGATAGCAACAAATCCACATGTACTTCAAGAGATTCCATTACAACCACAAAAAGTGACCGCGTGGTGTAGATTTCATGCCGAAGGTGTGATTGGACCATATTTTTTCGTCGATGAAAATGATCGCCATGTTACAATCAATAGTGTTCGTAATTGTGCCATGTTGGAAAACTATTGGCCAGAATTAGATGGATTTGACATCAGTAATGTGTGGTTCCAACAGGATGGTGCCACATGCCACACAGCTAATCAGTCTATTGAAGGGGAAGTTCTGTAATCATGTAATCTTGAGAAATAATTCGTTGGAATGGTTACCTCATGCATTTTAACGTCGTCGGATTTCTTTTTATGTTGTTACGTTAAGTCGTTGGTTTATTCCAACAAGTCAACAACGTTAGAGGAGCTCAGGGACAATATCGAAGACGAAATTGCCAACGTTCAGGCCGATATCTGGGAAAGAGTGGTGGAAAATTGGCCCCAAGGAATCGATCGCTGCCAACGTGTTCGCGGTGGTCATATGAACGAGATAGAATTCAATATTTAAATGTAACACGTGTACTATACATGGAATAAATTTCAGCCCAATATCTCAATTATTCTGTTTTATTTAAATAAAAAATTGTCTTTATTGAAAAACCCGATATTTGTTCAATACTTGTAATAACTTATCCCGAAAGCGTTGTATCCGCATTCTTTTGAAATACGCTGAAATATAATCCAACCACGTTTATTAAATATTGAATTATCATACGAATGATTTATTTGAAAACTCGTAAATTAACTTTGCAGAGCCAGAGTAGCGGTGATGATTGCCAATAAGGCCGTGAAATTTTATTAAAGCATAAATTTAGAATCGAACATCTTTAGACGGATATATACGCATTATTGTTCCGTATATATAGATTTGTCGCGTATACAGTTATTAAAAATTATTTCTCGCTTCAAACCTAACATCCAATTTTCTCCCTCATTCATACTTCATTATACATCGACAGGTTTTATTTCACTACGTTAGGTCGATATTATAAATTGCTTTTGCAACACGTCGGGCTCCGATGAAAATATGTAATTCTCCACTTAAAAGTTTTATGAGAAATTCTTTCATACACTGTTTATTTTCGTCACTTGATAAATCGCGCCTGCTTCGGTTTATTATAATCATAAATCTCGTATCGAATTGATCTTATGGGGAAATTTTATGATGTAAATTACAAGCTTAATTGACTCGCATGTATTAAGTTGGACTGACATTTAAATTACAATGTTGCTACCGATAAATCATCCTAGAAACAAAACAAGTTTTTTTGTGATTCTTAACATATATTTAGAGAAAAAAAAAGACATTCGTCTTATAAATAAAATTTGTTCGTTCAAGAAGTTCATGTAAATATTGAGTTAACTGAAAAGTTCGTGGAGTTAATTAACCAATGAGAGATTGGTTATCTCTTTGATTTTCCATTTCAAGGAAGAACTTTAAAAATGATACTGCATTTCTACCATTAAATACTTAAATAAAGTAACGAATTTCTCAGCGATATAAGTTTCTATACGGTATTAAATAGTCATTAAACACGTCAGTAAATATACTAATAAAATAAAAATATAAACATTGTAAACGAGTAAAAATTTCATTATGTTGCTGTTCAATAAGTTTCGTAGTTCGATAAGAAAAACACGATTTTATAAGTTGAAGTAAAGGGTTTTCCAATAGGGACTTGACAACTTTTAATTCAATTTGTGAACGCACCCTTTCACTAATCATCGAACTGTCACTGTCAATTTATTCAGTAAACTTAACATTTTCATCATGGTAAAGTACACGAACGAACAACATCTGCAAATTATAAAAATTTACTACAGAAATTCGGAGTCGGTGACCGCTACTTTAAGAGCGTTAACTCCGATTTTCGGTTGTAATTCTCGCCCTAGTAGACAGGCATTAACAAGTTTAGTGCAAAAATTTGAGCCAGTGAGACAATGGGTTGGTCGAAGTGTCGAAAATATCGCTGCCGTTGAAACGTCCGTAGCAAATGATCCAAATCAGTCAATTCCACGGCGTTCTCAAGAGTTGGGCATCGCCCAGATCACTTTATGGCGAATTTTGCGTAAGAATCTTGGTTTACATCCATACAAGATCAAGTTGACTCAAGAATTGAAGCCGATGGACCATTCGAAGCGACGTACGTTCTCCGATTGGGCTCTGGAAAAGATGCGCCAAGATTATCAATTTTATCGCAAAATCATTTTCAGTGACGCTCATTTTTGGCTCAATGGATTCGTCAATAAGCAAAATATGCGTTATTGGTCGGGTGAAAATCCACATGTGTTTCATGAAACACCACTTCATCCACAAGAAATAACTGTTTGGTGCGGTTTGCATGCCGGCGGCGTCATAGGGCCATATTTTTTCGTCGACGATAATGGTCGTCACGTTACTGTGGATGGTAATCGTTATCGCGCCATGATTACCGATTACTTTTGGCCCGAATTAGAAGATATGGACTTGTACAACATGTGGTTTCAGCAGGACGGTGCCACAAGCCACACAGCACAAGTTACAATCGATTTATTGAAGAGTAAGTTTGATGAGCGTGTTATCTCAAAAAATGGACCAGTCGATTGGCCGCCTCGTTCGTGCGATTTAACGCCTCTAGACTTTTTTCATTGGCGCTACGTCAAGTCGTTGGTCTATGCCAACAAGCCGACAACGTTGGAAGAGCTCAGAGCCAAAATTGAACGCGATATAGCAGCCGTTTCGGTCGAATTGTGTGGCCGAGTCATCGAAAATTGGGTCCAACGAATCGACCGCTGCAAACGTGCCCGCGGTGGCCATATGAACGAAGTCGAATTCCATTCATAAATGTTTTGATTGTACTTCAACTCGATAATAAAGTTTTTGAAATATCTCAAATGGTCTGCATTTTATTTTGAAAAAAAGTTGTCAAGTCCTTATTGCAAAACCCTTTACATTTTTTATTCAATATAACCTCCTTGAACTTCAGTACACTTGTACCAGTGATCTTCTAATTTATAGATTCTATTCTTGAAGTGAGAATCCGGAAGACTGTCGAAATTCCACGGCTGCTGTTACCTTTTTGTTCGATGAAAATCGTTTTTCGCGCATCTTTTGAGATCTGAGAATAGCCAGAAGTCAGAGGAAGCTAAATCTGGCGAATAGGGTGGATAGGGTGGATTCGTAAATTAATTCACTGATTTTTGGCCTGCTTTTTTTGAGCTGTGTGAGAGGGTGCCTTGTCTTGATGAAAAATGACTTTCTTTTTCTGTAAATTAGTCTTTTCTCACGAATCTTTGCATCCAGCTGGTCCAAAAGGTTACAATAACAACCTGAGTTTATTGTTTTAGCAGTTTGTGGGGAATCCATGAACAAAATTCCTTTTGCATACCAAAAAAACTGATGCTAACACCTTCTTGAGTTAACTCGCTTCGGAGCCGAAGTACCGGGTTCACACCACTCGAATGCGTTTTCGTTTCATTGTTAGCGAATGCGTCACCCATTTTGCACACAACTTTCTGAAACCCTTTACTTTTATAACTGATCTTTGTAAAGGCATTAAATTATTATTACACACCACAGTCTTAACTTAATTCGCTTAGGAGCCGAAATACTGGGTTCACACTACGCCTTAACCTCTTATTTTAATTGAAGATCATGGTGGTAGACCCAAGTCTCAGCCATAGTGATGAAACAACGCACGAAATCGGTTTTATTCTTTCTAATACACTTCAAATGTCGCTGAGGAAATCGTATTTGAATATGCCTGTCTTCCGTTATTAACGAATACAGCACTCATTTTGCACGCAGCTTTCTGAAACCCAAGACTTCATCCCATATATTGCTCACACTGCCTAATGCAATGCCTAGGGCTTCTACTAAATCTCTCTCGGTTAATCGACAATCATCCAAAACGCTCTCCTGTATTTTTGCTACGATTTCTGGTGTTGATACACTTTTTGGGCGTCCTTCACGTGGATCGTCTTCAAGACTTATTCGACCACGTTTAAAATCAGCAACCCATCTTTCTACTGTTCTAATTGAAGGTGAATAGTTTTTATACACTTTTAACAATCGTTCATGAATTTGGTGTGGTGCTATACCTTCCAAAAATAAGAATTTTATCACTGCACGATATTCATTTTTTTCCATTGTAAAAAAATACTGTGATACAACTTTGAACAGCTGTAAATATACGAATGAGAAACCTTCACATGTGTTCATAAAAAAGTAGTACAATTTTTAGAAAAATAAAACGACGAACCTAATAGCGCCATCTCTTATCGAACAAAAAAATTTATTGAACAACTTGGTAGATGTGGCAAAATCCGAATCAAACTCCAATAACTTTTGCTGAGCGACCAAAGATGTGTGTAGTCCCACATGCTCATGTTTAAACGCAATATCTCTATGGTTTGCCAATTGCCATGGTTTTTCTTGAACCGCATTGTTCAATTTGATTAGTTGTTGAATGTGTAGGTTTGAATTACCCCGCTCAAGGTGAAGATACACGATTCAGTTTGATTAAACAATTTGGTTGATTCAAGCAAAGTGAACAGTGTATTTTTTCAATCAATGAAAGTGTTCAACTAATGTGAACAATACAACTGGATGTTACAAGGATGTGATAAGAGGTGGCGCTATTAGGCGTCATCTCTTATCGAACGAAAAAACCTATTGAACAACCTGGTATATAAGAAAATTAAATATAGTAATTACTCCCGTCTGCTGTGCTATTTTATGCAGCTCCAGAACAAGTTGTACCTTGTATAATAATAATACTTATTAATCACATTCGCCATTTATATGAATGTCAAACGTCATAGAAAAACATAGTGTGTAAATAAATATTGCAAACGTGTAAAATTATCAACTACAAAACTACTCTCTCGCCGTGTAATAAATTTTTGAAATTAAGTAAAATTTTTTTTTAAAATTTGTTAATTATTGACATGCTTTACAGTGTCCGGAACAAGGTTGTACACTCCGCGCAACATGAATAGGACCAACTGCATATATGACATTTGTAGTTGGTATAAACATGGTAGCGTGCTGGAATTGTTATTTTCGAAAATAAGAGGGTTGATAAAAAGATGTATGTAGGTACCAAATATAATTTTTGTAAAAGTCAGTGCAAATGTACGTTACTAATGACAATAAGTAGAGTAATTAAACGCCACTTGAATACGACCAATCTACAAAATAAAAGATTCGTTTGCAATAACAAAATACTTTATTGTTCAATAATGAGTACTTTTGCCATTATTTCTTATAACCTCAAATAGTCGGGATGGAATGGAATTATACAGGGTTCTCAAGTAGTCAACGGGAAGTTCCGCCCAACTTCGTTTCAGCGCCTGCTCTAGTTCGTCAGCGCAACTGAATTGGGTAGCATTGGAGTACAATTTACGCGACAACCATCCCCAAACATTTTCTATGATGTTCAGGTCGGGGGAGAGCGATGGCCAATCGAGAACCTCCATGCCTTGTTCTTGAAACCAGCGTCGAACAATGCGCGCGGTGTGAATACTGGCATTATCCTGTTGGAAAATAAATGGCCCACCTGCCATAACGTTGGAAAATTTGTCTTTCACCTGTTGCAGCAGCTGGACGTACTTTTCCGAATTCTGTCTGCCCTTCACTATTACTAAATCAACAGGTCCGTTATAGGAAACAGCTTCCCATACCATGACTGAACAAACATCGGCTCGCCTTCGTGACTGAATCACTTCATCTTTACGTAAATCGTGGAAATAATAAGAAAACCCATCCGGGTCATCTAAATTAAACTTCTTCTCGTCACTGAAAATAACAGTTTGCCATTCTCTTGTCCACCCCATTTTTGCTTGAGCAAACTGAAGACGTGCAGTGCGCTGAAATTCTCTTAAAGGAGGCCGTCGTTTAATTTTCAAACGTTTTAAATGCGGACAGGTCTTCAGTAACTTCTGTACAGTTCTTACCGATGCATTCGTTCCAACGTTATTCGCGATTTGTCCTGCCGTTAATGCCGAATTCGATGCTTCGCGTAATATGGCTCGACGTTCTCTCTTAGTTGTAACGGATGTTGTTCGCCCTTTAAAACGTTTTCCATAATTCTCGGGATCCCTAATAAAATTGTTGACAACCTGGTGTGATCGACTTATTTTCTTTGCAGTAGCCCTTGAGGAATACCCTTCTTGATGGAACGCTTTAATTTTTCCAATTTCTTCCATACTTAAGCACTTTTGTCGTCCCATCGTTGCACAATACCCTTAATTACAGATGTTTGTTTATCCGGATACACGTTGTAGCTCGACACTCATCCGGTAGCTTACTATTAAATACTGGTCGTATCCAACCGGCGCGGTGCATTTTATATGTATGTGGTACTTACGTCACCCAATGCATAACGTTAGGCACTATTGCGCAATAATGCGTATTATTTGCCACATCATACCATTACAAACTTGCATTGTATTTTTAGTAAATGAATTGTTTTTCAAACCACCGAAAGCTTGCAACAAGTCGGGTGGTCCTATTCATGTTGCGCGGAGTGTATGTATAGGGGACTTTTGTAACCCGTCAATGTATGCCTTGCAATAACTAAGTTGCCCTTGGTTTTGGTATTATAACAATGCAAGTCGCTTTCAATTTAAAAAGAAATGTATTGAGAAATACATGCTGCAGCAACTTAAATATGTAAATACATCTAAATCTAAGTAGTGCATTATCGCAAAAGATTCGTCAAGTATCTATTGGCCCCAGATCAATGATTGCACGCAGTATTCTTTTTTGGATAATAAAGACCCTCTCTCATTCGACAGATCGCGCTCATACAATTATAATCGTAATTTAACACTGAATAGGCAGAGAAATAGTAAACGGTTAAAAGAGAATTTCTATTCAAAAAGTTATTTATAATTTTAAATCGCATATTGCGAAATAAGCCTCGTTTAATCACGCGCCAACGTCAATATGCGAAACCCAATCCAAATTATAATCTACAATCATTCCTAAAAATGTGGACGCTAAAGTAGATTTAATGTATCGTTCCCAAAATTTACAGTAAGATTTTTATAATTTCTGTTATTTAATTTACGAATAAATAAAATTAATTTCCTGCGTCTTCATAACTAGAATCGGGATATTCTTCCGGCGAGGCAGGATCATAACGAGGCGAGAGGTCGAAGAAACAAGCGGCTATTTATATCACATCCTTTGTTTTATACATAACACATTTACATTATTCACAACTGTTGCTGCGTAACACAAAATGGATAAGACTTACAAAATATCTGCAGCATGACGTAAGTTTCCACATTTACATCGGGGTGCAATGTACATGGTGCTAAAAATGTATTCTTATATTTAGAAAATGACCACTCGACATCTACGAATGTAATGCATGTAAAGCATAATTAAAATAACCTTTAAACATAGGTAACGGATCTATGCAAGCACGAACGTAGCCCCCTTGAAGGCATCCCAATTCGGTTAATAACATTTGACAAGCCAACGTGACGTTTATTTCTACCTCATCAATAATAACTTCAATAGACAACTTATTGCACATGTAAACGTAATAATCGCAAAAGCCGATTCTTCAAAGCCTCATTATTAAGAGAAAAATTTATGTTGACAATTTTCGCAGACGAATACCATATTTAATGCAGGATAAAACTCAACTTTCCGTCTCAGTCAGGCTTAAATAATTTATAACAATTACTATTTTGCAAAATGAAGGAAGCCTTTTTTGGCGTTCTATAACTCGTCGTATAAATTCACTCTTAGTCTTTGCTGAGAATATTTTTAATCCAAAAGCATTCAGAATAAACAAGTCGTAGTGGCATAACTTATTGTTACATTCAATTTGATTCATACAGTATATGCTCCTACCATAAAACTTAATTTTACACACATATCGTCATTAAAAAAGGCATTCTTACTGTCTATTGCACGTTCCGCAAAGCTATACGATTGAATACCGTATTGTCGAATGTGTTTTTATTTTAAATACGCCAGGAGAGATTGATTAGATCTAGATGACCTTTCCTAACGAACGACTCAATTCAGTTTCAGGACTATCTGATCCATTGAACTGTGCATTTTATTTTCCATGTACCGAATTACGTATGTAGTGTTGGTTATGGAAGTGCTAGATGTAGTGAATAATTTGATGGCTGAACGATCAAAAGGCGAACCGTATAGACGACAGAGTACGTTCCACTGAGTCTCTGCCATGCATAACTCCGTCTAAAAATATGAACACCACTACCCCACATCTGCCTTGTCGGATTTATTTTTTTTTACACCGAACAAACATAACCAAAATAACTAACCGTGAAGAGTATGACGATAAAAGACCTTTGGATATTTTATGGTGCATGTGTTTCTAAGAATTCAGAGATAAGGTATCTGCGGGTCAGAGTTGCGCACTTTGTCTGGAATGCAGGAATGCATTGTAGAGACATCCGCCCGATGCGGATGTGAATGTACATTTCGCAGATCGATAACTGTTGTGGGGTAAATATAATAATTATTAGAGCTACATTATGAGGTCCGCGTACTGTAGGAAATTAAGTAATAGACACTCGCATAAGATTCATTATTCCATAGTGGATGAGATCGAAGACAGGACTGCAGCACCGGATATGTTTCAACTTTTGCTTTTCCGTAATAAAAATATGCAGGAAAACGACCGTTCCACGCCTAGTGTTGTAGTTGATAGTATTTGATGGATTTAATCTGGCTCAAAGACTTCCGCGGTCGTTGTCCATATTTTCGTTAACCTGGGTTCCAGGCTAGACCGCGTCGTCGATAATTCGGGTAATGATGTTTCCTCATCACTTGTATGGGACATCTAACAATAAAAGCAGTAGAAGCAGTTAAGCCCTGAAGATGTCCTATGCAAGTGGTGACGAAACGTCGGTACCAGAATTATGGAAGACGTAGTTTAAGTTCAGACGAATTTGACGTATTTATACACATCTACCTTATAATGTTAAAATCTGAATATTTCTTTAACACACTTTCTAACTTTGCCACAATGTGATTTTTTTTTGCGCCACTGGCAGCGCATAATAATGAGCGAACATCGTCCACAATTTGCAGTGGGTCCTCTAATCACGTGGAAGGATTTTGTAAATTCTCTATTGGTCCAACTAGTCCCGAGTAATTTTTCTGAATACTTTGAAAATCTCTTTCAGCGTGACTATCTTGAAATTTAGTCTGACTTTTCTTTTATGAAATAACGTACTCTATTTTTTGAAAATATTTACCGTAGTAAAGCATTACCTACAATTATCTGCTGTGCTAGTGGAGTCTTGTCTTCTTAAGATTCGAGCTCTTGGAAATACATAGTCTGCATTGTATGTACTGCAAAACTGAACTGAACGGTTCCTTCTCCACGATCGTAGGTCGTAGATTACAAGCTGACCACATATGAATTATACGCAACATAAATCCCTTGTGAGATGTCGGATGACATTTTGTGTGTTTGTGCTTTTGTGTGTTTACAAATCCAAAACAGACTCCTTTCTTTCGACAGAGGATCGACGTATTAATTACTTTTGCACCATCGTATTTTAGAGCTGGGTATTGTTCGATAATTTATGTACACTGCCCACGCACAGCAGCCTGTTATTAATCCGTTTTGCATTGATAATTACACTACAATACAGTATCAGACATCGATCGTTATCGTTGCAATAAAAACCTGTACGTAATTAAACTTATTACATCTTAAAATATGCCCGATATACGTTGATGACAGCTTTGACTAATCGGAGACATCCGTTCCACCCTTTCTCTCCGCTGATGCATGATGTCTAAATATTCTCGTTTTCTTAACCGCAGCAGTAACGCAACTTTAAATCATCTGCACCATAATTAATGCCAAATATAGAGCTAACATTAGATCTTGTACTTCAATTACGTAAAATTTTTACTGAAGCACATTGAATGATGCAAATGATGTGAAATAAATAGCATTTGCGTAAAAGTGAAAAAGACTAGTCGAATTTATTAAAAACGAAACAGCACATGTTTGCTTGACAAAAACGCGAAAATGTGGATACGCGAAAAAACTGTAATCAATAACTGCGTATCTGTAATTCCTCAGCGTGTTAATTCAATATAGGAGGTTCTATAATTATGCGCATGAATCTAAGATATCCGTTAATTCGAGGTTTACGTGTGCTGAACTACGCATAAATTCTAATTGATCTGAAGAGAATTATATAATATTTTCCTACTTTATAAACATACACAGTGTGTAAGATTAATAACGGAACTGTTTAGATATACAATAAAACACGCATTATATTATAATTGTAAGTTAATATTTATTCAAAATAGGTTCCATTAGAGTCAATACGTTTGGCATAGTTGATTAATGCATGCATAGTTATTTAATCTCTTCTTTCCGGCTGATAGCTCAGTGGTAAGTTACTGGTTTGTCACGCCAAGGGTCTCGGATTCGATCCAAGAAAGTTTTTCACTTTCCCGTTTAAGCGAATGTTAACGAACAAAGATCTTAAGTCGTTTCACGAGCGCGGACGTAATAATAACTCAATGATCTGTCAAAGCCCCCTGTAACGGACCTTAAGTTGTTGGGGGATGTAAAGGCATGAATTATTACTATTTTTCCTGTGTTACCTATTTGAATGACTGCATCTTCATAAAACGCTTCTTTCAAGCGAATAAAATATGTAACCTAAAAATAAAAAATAAAAAATTGAATACAAATGCGTCTATGTACAATTGTTAAAATATATTATAAAATTTCACTGTACAAGTGAGTACTTGTATCTCGTAATGCATACATATGATTCTTGGATACATTGTGTAACTCATGTGCTAGGAATTTTATTTGCTTCTGTAACTCAGAAATAGAATCGTTGTCGTGGGAATATTGGGTTTTCCAATAACTTTTGTCGTTCGAAAAGAAAAACACGATTTTATGGTTTGAGATACATTTTATTACTCAATATAACTTCCCTGAGCTTTGATACACTTGTTCCCGTGATCTTCTAATTTGCGGATTCCATTACTGAAGTGAGAATCCGTAAGACTGTCGAAATACTCTCCTACGGTTGCTATTACCTCTTCGTTCGATGAAAATCGTTTTCCACGCATGAATTTTTTGAGATGTGAGAACAGGCAGAAGTCAGAAAGAGCTAAATCTGGCGAATAGGGTGGATGTTGCAACAATTCGTACTTTAATTCACTGATTTTCGTGATGGTCTTTTTTTTGAGCTGTGTGTGGGAGTGCGTTGTTTTGATGAAAAATGATTTTTGCGTCCTCTAAACCATATCTTTTCTCACGAATTTTTACATCCATCTGGTCCAAAAGGTTACAATAATCTGAGTTTATTGTTTTACCAGTTTGGAGCAAAATTTCTTTTGCATCCCAAAAAAACTGATGCTAACACTTTCTTGGCTTATCTCGCTTCGGAGTCGAAGCACCGGTTTCACAACACTCTTTAGCCACTTGTTTTGATTAAGGATCATGATGGTAGACCCAAGTTTTGCGATGTCAAGTGATGAAAGGACGCACAATATCATTTTTATTCTTTTAAAACACTTCAAATGTTGCTGAGAAAGTTACATTCAAATGTGTTTTTATTCCATTGTTAACGAACGCGGCACCCATTCTGCATACAGCTTTCTGAAACCCTTCACATTTACAACTCATTTTTGTAAAACCATCAAATACTTGACACAATGAGGGTGATTTCTCGAATTCATTCTATATTTATGGCTTATAATAGAGAAATATCTTATAAAAATGAGGTATAGTTCCCTTTCAAGATATTTTAATTTGACTAAATAGAAGGTATGTACTTTTATGGCATCCCCTAATGTAAAAGTGTGATAAGCTAACGATAATGTAAATGACATTCAGGTACCCTGAGCCGTAAATGCGTAGAAGTGTATTTTCTAATATTCGTGCAATTATTGAAAATCGTTGTTAAATGGAATTAAATATACTTTATCATAGCCAGATGTTGACGGGATTTACGAACACTTTTATGACCGACTGTATATACATTTACTGGGTAATTCGCTTTTTTTGGTCAAATAGTACTCATTTACGTCTTGCTTCACATATTATGATTATGCAGCGAACATTATTACTTTTCGACACTGTGGTTTTGCTTCTGACACTACATTTTTCTGCATACCATCAATAAAACAAACATTTCATTAGGTCAAGTTGACAAAAGAAATTCAATGTGTATTGTGTATTAGTCGCTGGAAGCTAATTTATTAGAAAGCAATTTCTATGTCGCTGTGAAAGAAGTACGATATATTCCCCAACGGCGACTACCAACTTATTAGGTGTTTTCGACGAGGCGCCCTTGAAAATATCGACTTCAAAATTGAACAGCTTAGATTTTGTTACATGTCTCGTCGTTAACATGCCAAATACAATCGCGTAAGTGTAACTTGTTATCTAGGTCAATGTAAATTGATGCAATGTACACGAAGCACGTGCTAAACAATTAAATTTCACAGCCAGGCATTAAGGATATGCTATAACAGCGATCGTTTAT
Organism: Dermolepida albohirtum; assembly: GCA_031893035.1. Taxonomy (NCBI): domain Eukaryota; kingdom Metazoa; phylum Arthropoda; class Insecta; order Coleoptera; family Scarabaeidae; genus Dermolepida; species Dermolepida albohirtum. The sequence continues at coordinate 119,848 of JAVIWB010001941.1, read as the reverse complement.
ATTCACTTAAGACTGAAATTTGCGTAACAAACAGCGTACGCACTTACATAATGGACATGAATCAATTTGCATGATAGTCACAATTGTCTGCGATAAACGCGCCCCGTTTTCTAAAAGATGCTGTTCGCGCTCGTGAAAATTGAATAGCAAATTGATACGGTGAAAAGACGCCCGAGTCTTTATCGAAACAATGGCCGTAGCCTGTCTATTCAAAATTTAAAGATAACAGAACATTTAGGGAAAATAAACTAATATGGAATTTTAAAGTGCGATATTCTGATAGAAAAATCAATATAAAATGTCTGATAATTAATGGATTTACGCGTTATTAATGCTAAAATGCGAATATGGGTTTCTTGAATTACATTTCGTTTATATTTCGGGAATAGCAGACAAAAAAATTTTATTGTCGAAAATAGTTTTATTGCTTTTCAAAATATTCTTGAAAATCAATGCACTTTTGAATTCGTTTAAACCAATTCGAAAAGCATTGCTGCCAGTGTGAAGACGGTATCTCCAAAATATTTTTTTTGAATGCTTTAACTGCCCCTTCCGGCGTAGAAAACCGTCGACCACGAAGTTTATTCTTCACGTGTGGGAACAAAAATAAATCACAGGGTGCTAGATCAGGGCTCTACGGCGGACGGCTCATCAATTCTATGTTATACCTTGTCAAATATTCAATTGTTTGAACCGACCTGTGAGAGCTCGCATCGTCATGGTGGAGAATGATCTGTCGTTTTCCGTTTGTTTTCCTTATTTCTTCAAAAACTTTTGGCAAATAAATAATTGTGTACCATTCGGAATTGACCGTTCTACTACTCTCTAAAGGCACGGCTGCAACGCGACCGGTTTTTCCGAAAAAATAGGTGACCATTTGTTTTGATGTCCTTCGAGCGCGAACAACTTTTGTTGGATTTACCTCGTCTTGGAATATCCACATAGTCGATTGCTGTTTACTATCGAGCTCATACGTATAGATCCAAGAATGGTCACCTGTGGCGACTTTATAAATGTTATTTGTTTATTTTATTTTTTGTGCATTTCTTGGCACCAATCGACGCGAGTTTTAAGCGGTTGTCAAATTATGTGATACCCAACGTGCACATAGCTTCTTAACGGCTAAATGTTCATGCAGGATCTTATGCACGCTGGTGTTACCAATACCTAGAGATGCCTCGATCTCACGACGGTCATGCATTATCAATTCAGACACTGCATTAATGTTTTCCGATACAACAACATTTGTGGGACGACCTTCACGAAATTCATCGTCCAAAGAACGCCGTCCAAGTTTGAATTCACTGTACCAACAATATACTATAGTTCTCGATGGTGCTTCATCACCATATAAAGAATTCAGCTCGTCGATTCATTCTTGTTAAGATCATCCACGCTGAAAGTTATGAAAAATAATTTAGAAAAAATTCAATTACTTCTTCCATAGTAACAGTTAACATAAGTTGATCAATAAGGTTGATATATAACCCCTTTCCACAATTAACTATTTGTAAATTCTGTATACGCATTTCGACAACCAAGTTGTCATCATCAGCAGATAATTTCAAAGTGTCGCACCTGGATCGCGTACGGAGTGTATTTTTCGTACAATTTCTTCGCCGTGTTTTACCAGGTGCGACACTTTGAAATTATCTGCTGATGATGACAACTTGGTTGTCGAAATGCGTATACAGAATTTACAAATAGTTAATTGTGGAAAGGGGTTATATATCAACCTTATTGATCAAGTCAATCAACCACAGGCTCCATCAAATTCAACTAGTTAACATAAGGTTAAGAAAATCAATGAGAAAAAGTTCTGTGAAAAACAATTGAAGTATGAAGCTGACATTTTGAAGACATCAAAAAAAGACATTCTGATGAAAGTATTAATTGCTGCATTTTATTTACTATTTGGTGAATGGTTAGTCTCACCATTAATGCTCTTTCACGTAAGAAGTGGTTCTACTGCAACTCTTGAAGCAAATTTACATTAAATGCTATTTTATACGTAATTGTAGTAATGTTTATAGTCTGTGTCGTTAATGTCAGCAACAGGTTGTGCTCGATTAAAGTAAGAAGCCCTTTGTCTCGAAAGTTCGGCGACGCTTTGCATTTTCTCACGGTCAAACAAATCGTTCCTGTTAAAGTACAGACAGTGAAAATTCAAGGTAAAAGTGCGGGAAACTTTTATTTAAATGTTGAAAGTTTGTTCTGAAATTTGTAAACAGGAACTTGGACACAAAATTGTTAAAAGTGAATAATACCATATAATTATGCTCTTTTACAAGATCTATACCTAAAAAATTCTATTTTTTCCGCTTTTTTTTACGTCGTGTAAATATTGCACAAATGTTTGAAAAAATTTCCTACTTTCTGGTGAGACTCGAACTCATGCTCTCGTAGTTAACAGACATGCCCTTACCACCTTCCGGACTCTGCTCTGTCGAAAGCAGCCAATTGTCAATGGTATGCTAGTTTCTCTGGCTTTGCTCTGGCCATCCAAATTGGGTTGTTGTTCCAGAAATTGTTACAAGAAACCCCTCAAAACCGTGATGAACAGTCGCAAGGTGAAGTTGCATGAGATAACTAACATCCTGAAGAAATCATTTGGTAGCCTTTCTTACATTGTTTTGCATGAATATTTGGACCTGAAAAGCTTTTTCCAAAATTGGTGTCGTATTCGCTCACAATGGCACAAAAAAACAAACGCTTCGTTGATTCAAAGCTCTGTTTGGCAAAGCTTTGTTTGTCACAATGGAAGAAATGTGAATCAACCACTGCACTCCGGAATTAAATCGGCAGTTAGCTGAATGAAGAGCAGTCGGTAACAGCTGTCCGAAGCACCCAAAAGCACAACAGTCGGCCGGAAAAATTGTGGTCTCCGTATTTTGGGATGCATATGTTGTAATACTTATCAACTACCATGAAAAGGAAAAACCCATCTGTAGCGAATTTTACGTAGCATTTTTGGAGGGTTTGAGATCAGAAATCGCAAAAAAAAACTTCCCCGTATGAAGAAGAAAAAGGTGCTTTTTCACCAAGACAATGCCGTGTCACGTGTCTCCCGTAGTCTCTAGATTTGGTCGCTAGCGACTATTAGTTATTTGCAAACCTCACAAAAATGCTAGAGGAAAAAAGATTTAGCTCCAAGGAATTAGTCCTCACCGAATATCGCCTTTAGAAAAGTCAGAAAAGCGTTGAAATGAATGTATAACACTTAATGGAGACTACGTTCATGAATAAAGAAGAATTTTGACAAAAAAATGTTAAAAGAAATTAACCATATACGGAGATAAAAAATTGGCCACCTAGTATACATAATGAAATAAAGAAACTGGAATATTTTGTTGAGATTAACAACTTCCAATCCAAGAACATAGAAACGACCACCAAAATTATTATTCACTTTAAAAATTCAAGTTTTTCCGCTTTTTAAATTAATTCGAACTCACGACGTTTACCTTTCGACCACAGAAAACGGTGCATTATGGACTAGAACGTTCAGCATCATTTGTGTTTGTCCGATCGCGTTTGAAATCAGGATACCACCAACAAATGGTTGTTGTCGACGGAGTAGAGTCCGGATAACGTTTTTCAAGTCATTGCTGAACTTGAACGGCATTTTTTCCCATTAAAAAGCAATATTTTATCAACACACGAAACTCAGTTTTTTCCATTGTTTTGAAAATTACAAAAATTTCAAAAGTAGCGTCACTTAAGCCACTGTAGTTTGACAACGAATGGTTGTCATGAAATTTTGACATGCATCGTTTGAAGATTGGTTCTATCAAAAATGATATGTGGATATGTGTTTAGTAGCGCCATCTGTTGGTTAATCGTGGACTTATTGATTGACGTGTTTGTTATTGAAGGTACAAGATTCGCAAACGTTCGCATACCAATGTCAATCATAAAATGATAAAAAATTCTGTAGCAATAATTGTAAACTTGAAAATATTCTATTTCCGCAATACCAACTTAATCAATCAATTGTGATCTTACTGTATAATTGTATTCATTTATTAACCATACCACGTATACCTTACTTAATCACTTTTTGTGAATACTAATGTTGCATAAGCTAGTCGTAATTCTAGTAGTAACGGGATGAAAATAAAAAAAAGCGTAATTCGAGATTTGATCACGCATTAAAACCGTGAATGTAATAAAATTAAATAAAAAGTAGTGCCAATAAAGCAATTTACATATGCTGTAAACCTTGGCTCAATATTTTTTCACCCAGTCTGAAAAATTAATGCAATTTCTTTCCTAAAAACAAGCACCAATAACATGGAAATTCCCGAATTATTTCGCAAACATATAATACCAACGTTTTCCCAAGTTCTATTTTATATTTTAAGAAAAACATACAACTAGAACTTATTTAAAGCTAACCTTGAAAAACGGCTCTGCTCAACGTACTCGGTTTCAATATTGGTCAACTAAAGTGTATTTAATAGTGAAAATAGAACCTGTTCGAGGATGTCCACGCGAATTCCAGAGTTTTGAAGATGTATATAGGTTTATAAAAGAGGTTTATTGACGCCAACTTGAATTAAATTTAGGTGTACGTATGTTAAATTGGCAATGTTCATAACTTAAATTTAATGTACGGTTGTTGCGTATATAGAAAACGTGCGCATTTTGCTAAAATAATGTTCATGTTCTGTAGAGGCTCAATATTCCCGTTTTAAAATTAAGTTCACATAATTTTGGTTTGTAATTTTCGTGTCGTAATACAAGGATGAATCACATATAAATCGAAACTTTTATTTTTCTTTTTATAAAAATATATATTAACCAAGTTAATATGGTACGTAGACTTCCGCGATCGTGGTGCATGCTATCTGCTTCTGGACTTCCGAGCTGAAACCGCGTCACTAGTATAACTGCTGATATTTCGTACCCACTCGTATTGGACATCTTCAGGGCTAAACTACTGCACTGAAACAACTGAAAATTATATTAACCAAATTATTTTTTACGTAATTTCCTTATTTGAAAATACATTTTTTCCAAGGAATAGGAAGTTTTTCCATCTTGGCTGGACCTGCTTCTTCGATAATTCTGCTACCGATGTTTCATCACTATTTGTACATGACTTCTTCAGGGTTTGACTGCTACTACTGCCTTCGTTGTTGCATTGAGACTGGTAGAAGTCTGTGGTGGATGGTTTTATATGGGATATTGGTCACGGGTCAATGGAGCGTTACAGTTACGGTTCAGTTGTTTGGAAATAGGAAGTTTCTTGATGTCGCTGATAAATAGAATGTTTCGACGGCATCATCTTCTTCAAGTATCTGTCCTTCAAGTACTTCCTTTAGTTACCCAAATATTATGATAATCACATGGTGATAAGTCGGGTCTATGGAAGAATGTTGCAGCGTAATCCAGCGCAAACTCTCGCTTCCGTAAGAAGACGACGATCTTGCAGACACTTCTTGAAACCCGAGATCCGCAGTAATGATTATTTAAGCATTTCCATATTTATTTCCACTTTAAAAGCAATTTCTGCAAGAGTTGATCGACGGTTGTCCTTCTTCATCGGTCAGACTAGTTGTTGAACGACGCGAAAGGCTTTGCTTTTCGACACCTTTTCGTCTTCCAAAGAATTTTTTGTCTTTCATAACTTGCATCTTTTCAAGGCTGCTGTTTCCAAACTGTGTTCGTAGTCTTCTCAGAATATCGAATAATTATAATAATAATAATTTAATTTATTTCGTTTTATAACACATTAATAATAAAACCGTTCAATACCTTGGGTTGTTACATATAAAATGAATAGTTTTTAAAAGGCCACAAACATATATCGTTTGAACATTTTTAATGAAAATATCTACATCAATGCACTTCTACCATCGATTACAAAGCATTTTAATGCCAGTCTTTAAGAACACCTTTGATTCATAGTCAATAAATTCAATTATGCCTGCTTCGAGATTGACAAAGCGTTTATTCTTTAAAAATGATCCAAATGTTTAAAGAAGTGGTTGTCAGTAGGAAGCAAGTTTGATGAATATGGTGGATGAGACAGAACCTGAAAATTCAACTTGTTTTTGGAGTGTAACTAGTGAAACTAGTCTTGCCTTGTCATGAAGATTCACCAACGTTGGTTCTGATGCCTAACATCAATTTGTTGGCAGTAAAACTGTGCATTAATTGTTTGACAATCCTAGGAATTTATTATCGATAACTCATCCTTTATTCCGCTAAATAGTCACCATCGTCTTATTTGAATATAAATTTGGCTCGAGTCCGTGTTTAGGCTTTTCATCCGCATCCAGTCACTGTTTTAATTGTTTACGATTGTCCATTTTTCATTACAGGAAATGATACGGTTCAGAAAGGAACAATTTTTTTACCGAATACTCTATAACGCTTAAATCTGCAAGCGTTCCAATTTCAACTCGTGTGAAATCCATTGGTCTAGTTTTTTTTACCTTCCAATCGCTGAAGATGATTTTGTTCGAAAAATCAGCATCCACTTGTTCCATAATCCATTCAACGAACTTTATTCTCTGTACGTGGTCAGTACGCTTCAATTCTTGAGTCAATTGAACTTTTTAAGTATGAGGATGCAAATCTTTCGTGAAAATACGCTACAGAGCGCTTCCCAAAATGTCCAATTCCTGATTACATCTCGGTTTCGAATTGACGTCCTTGGATTCTCAGCAACACCATCATGAACTACTTCGATGTTTCATGTAGAACGACTTGCTGAAGGAAGACCAGAGTGTTTAATTAAGATCACTAATTGATCCAGTCTTCGTAGATTCTTTATTTAATCTCTTCACAATTGATGGACATTAAATCACTATTCCGCGACCATATTTTGTACGAAAATTGCGAATAGCTGCTAAACCTTAATTATTTTTAAAATATTGCCCGACAATGAAAAGGCATTGTTCTTTCGTGTAGTGCTCCATTTGTAATAGCCCTGAATTTTCGTTTGTCGCGCTGTCTTTTTTTTTCGCTGGTAACACTTACCGCATAAAATGGGGCAAAATCCTCCGCGACTTTTGGTACACACGATATAGTGCTGTACTCAGAATGACAAAAAATAGGTAAAAATAACTTTCTATAATTGTGTTTAGATCCGGAAAAGGTGTTTAGTGGTGGTTAGAATATTGGGAATTTTGTAGTTGTAAGGAATTATCGCTAATACTATAAAGGAAGATATTTTAACAACAGGAAAAATAATATTCTCTCTACTTGCTAAACGTCCTTAAATATACTCAATGACATTAGAAGTGTTACACCTAGAAGGAATAGTTTCCTGGACGTGATTTTTTGGTAATGTGATAAGCTTAAGTCAAGAATGAAACGATCAGATTTCCAAGAAATTTTATTAACATTAATTTGAAAAAAAATCAATAATGTGTTTGGCGACCCCATAGCTGTAGACACTCCTGTACACGTCTAGGCATCGACAAAATAAGATGGTCGATGTCTGCTTGTGGCACCTCGTTCCAAGCAACTTGAACTTGGTGGATTAACTGTGCCAGAGTTTGTGGAGGATGGTTCAAATTGGTCAGTCTTCTCCCCATTATGTCCCACACATGTTCGATGGGATTTAAATCCGGTGAACGGGGTGGCCACGGCAAAACATTAACGCCAGCTTCTCGTAGAAAGTCCATAGTACGACGAGCAATATGTGGACGCGCGTTGTCTTGCTGAAAAAGGACGTGTGGACGGCCATCTAGATAAGGCAATAAAGTGGTTTGTAGGACGTCATCAACATAACGCGCAGCTGTCATACTGCCCCGAATAAACAGAAGAGGTGATCGGCTTCCATATGCAATAGCCCCCAAACCATTACTCCAACAGTCCTGTGCACATGCCTCTCAACAGCAAATCCAATATCACGTCGCTCTCCACGACGGCGTCTTGCCCTCTGACGGCCATCATGCATGCCTAGGCAGAATCGCGATTCGTCGCTGAATACGACATTATGCCATTCTGCTTCCCAATGCTGCCGTTCTCTGCACCAGTCCAAACGTTGACGACGATGTTCTGCAGTCAAAGGAAGGACTAATCGTGGACGGTATGAAGCAAATCCAAAAGCTCGAATGCGGCGATATAATGTTCGCATACTGACAATGCGACCTTCTACACCAAACCATTGGTCACAGAGTTGGCGCGTAGTAGCAGAGCTAGTAGTCTGAAGTGCCTGTCTTGACCCTCTGCGGTACGCCTCGGTTGACCTGTTGGTCTGTATCGTGTTCCTCTACCTTCTTCTATCCACACCCTACACACGCGCATTACCGTCATTGCAGTGGAACCAACACGGCGGGCAATTTCGCGGTAGGCCAAACCGACTTCTCTAAAAGCAACAATTCTACCCCTGTCAAAATCACTAAGATGGTGATATTGTTGACGCCTTCGAATTGGAGGCATTTTGTTACGCTTAACAGAAGTAGGCGAAGACACAATAACTGAAAAAAAAAAACTTGTACTTATCAGCTCTGATAAACCGTTTTCTTAACAACTCAATAAAAGAAAAAACTTTTTTTTTGCAAAAACTGTCAAACATAAAACGATACAATTGTTATCATAACAAGCTGTCAATATAGTCATTCTGTTGTCAAAAGCACAATTCCAGGAAATTGTTCCTCCTTCTAGGTGTAACAATTCTAATGTCATTGAGCATATTTCTGAGAAATGCAAGGTAGGCCGTAATTTGATTGCACGGTACTGTGTATTTAATGATTGCTTTTTTATAAATATCCTTTGTTATCTCCTTTAAAAAAGCAATAAATTACTAGCTAGTATCTTGAAATAAATTAAAGTAAAATTTGTTCTAGAAGACACGTCACCAGAGTTCATCTTTTCAACACTTAACTAGTTCAATTTTTTGGCAGGCGACAGCGAAACTCTCAAACACATTACGGAGTTGTCTCAGGGAAAAATACAGTAGACATTTCAAAATGCGACAGGCAAAGAAATCAATACAAAAGTAATAAAGCTGGCGACGGTACTTATTCCAAGAATTGCAATTGAACTTGTATAACCTCTCTTGTTTCACGGAAACTTGAAATAGAAACGTAAAGTATTTAAAATACTTTGAACTTTACCTTGATTTACTAAAGGTATTCAAGCTAGTGTACAGAAGAAATAAAATAGTAAATTTCTTTCCTTCTCTCATATAAAAAAACGAGTTTTGATATCATTTATGTTATTTAAATGGTTGGTTGTTCAATTTTTAAAATATTAATTTACGAGGGTAATCTCAGAAGTACCCGACCCAACAAAGAAAACACAAAAATTTTGGAAAAAAATAGATTTATTTTTCAACATAATCTCCTTTCAGCTCTATACATTTCTCCCAGCGATGTTCAATAAATTCGATACCCTATTTATAATAAGAACTGTCTTGCTCCTCAAAATAGCCGTTAACTGCCGGCATCACTTCTTCATCGTTAGAAAATCTTTGGCTTTTGAGCCATTTTTTCAAGTTTGGGAACAGAAAATAATTCAAGGGGGCTAAATCTGGCGAATAGGGTGCATGAGGTAGCAATTTAAACTTTAATTCATTAATTTTGGCCATTGCAATAACGGACTTGTGAGCTGGTGCATTGTCTTGATGAAACAACACTTTCTTCTAAGCCAAATGCGGCCGTTTTTGCTTGATTTCTTCGCTCAAACATTGCAATAAGTTCGCATAGTGCTCGCCGTTGATAGTTTTCCCTTTTTCGGGATAGTCAATGAAACTTATTCCACGCGTATTTTAAAAAACCGATGCCATGACTTTACCTGTAGATGAAACGGTCTTCGCCTTCTTTGAAGCCGGTTCTCCCTTTTGAGTCCATTGTTTTGATTGTTCTTTTATCTCCGGTATGAAGTGATGGACCCATGTTTCATCCATGGTTATGAAACGGCGCCAAAATTCTGCTTTGTTGCTGTGAAACTTCGCTAAACACTCAATTGAAACATCTTCACGACACTGTTTTTGCTCGAGCGTGAGCAAACGCGGCACGCATCTTGCACACAGCTTTCCCATGTCCAAATTTTCGGATAATATGCGATATACCGCACTTTTTGAAATGCCTATGTCTGTTAGCTCGTGCCCTTTCAGTCGACGATCATCCAGTACCGATTCGTGGATTTTCTTCACCATTTCTGGAGTCGTCACCTCATTTGGTCGACAACTGCGATGTTCGTCTTGGCAGCTCGTACGGCATCGTTTAAAGTCTGCTACGCAATATTTCACTGTTGTAAACGAAGGAGCAGATTCACCCAGAGTAGAATCCAGTTCAGCTTTTATATCGGTTGAACTGAGGCCTTTCAAATAAACGTATTGTATCACGTAATGAAAACCAATTTTCTCCATTTTTACAAATTTTAATAATATATTGGTTTTGGTTAGATTATAATATTGTTTATTTGAACAATATGAAAATGTACAACTGGGCAAGCACTTATGACCGATAGTGTAGGTCTATTCATATTTAACTGTCCTAACAAGATAAAAGAACAAAATATGTACATTATAACGGATACAAGTCGTCGATTTATTATACTAGACCAGGAGTGCCACTCAAATCTGGGATTTATAATCAGAACGTCCTTTCTAATTTCAAAAATAAAATGTCTAGTTTGTACTGATGTATGCCCTAGGCTCGCGTATGCAGATTTTATCTGGAATCCATAGCACACTTCACACAACTTAAGCATTGAGAAACTTCCTCTGGAGTTGAGGAGATTTATCCTCCGAGGGAAGTCTGCTGTCGTCCCTTGCTCAATAAGGTTGAAATAGATTCTCTTCAATCTAGGCGACAATTCATTAGTCTGAAATTTCTATTCGACTCGTAGAAAAACCAGGGAACTAGTCGAATGAGAAATGTATAGTGTTTTAGTCTTTTGAATCACCATTAGATAGCTATTCTGTCAACATGCGTGCAAACACAGACATACACTAATTGCAATTGGAAAAATGCAAGTAATTGAAATTAATCAGATGTTTGTCGACAAAACAATGACAGAGATGCGTTTCGTGTAATCCAACACTCTTCAGACTATCTGGATTTGTCGACAGATGCTATAACTGACCGGAATATTGGTCGAAATAACAAAACATTTCGGCCAATATTCCGGTCACGTATAGCGTCTGTCGATTAGTTTGTCGAAAAAAGCAGATAGACTGAAGAGTGTTGGATTCACGAAACACGTTTCTATCATTGCTTTGTCGACATACATGTGATTGATTTCTTGACAAGGCTGATTGTTTCATCAGAATTTTTATACTTTTCTTATTTTTATCCATGTTTTATATTATTTCCTATTTTTAGGTTTGAGTATGAATAAGCTATGTAGTTGGCTTTGATTTAATTTTTAATTTTCGGTCTTAATTTAGATACTTTGTTATCTGTTGGACAATAAAGGTTCCTACTATTTTTTTATTTATGTAAAATACATTTTTGGTATATTTATACGCATACAATATACAAGTATACATTTATGATGTTGAAATATTCGGAAAGATTGCTTTTCTGTTCGTACTTTTATTCTCTTTTTAAATTACAAAAGCTCATGTGATTAAATTTTGTTCCAGATATGGCTCGCCGTCGGAAACAGAAATTTAAATACACCTAACAGCTGCAAATAGAAACCGCTTTCCGCTTGAGAATGGATCACAGCGTGAAGGCGATGACATCGCCGAGGATATTATCGCGTTTCCTCAATCCGCACCGCTTCGAAAATGACGAACTCGAGATGCTGTATCAGCGGTACATCTGCAAATTGCAGCACTCGAGCGTAACAGCGGTGGTCGCCCTTTTCGTTTTATTGACCCTCGTCCTGGCTAATCTCGGCCTTGTTTACATACAGGCACCCACGGCTCAAGTGGTCTACTCGTTCACGCACTGTATACTGTTCGCGCTACTTTTGGGCTTCCTGCACACGAGATTCATGCAAGACGCCTACTTATTATGGGTCTGTTATGTGGTGTTATTTTTTCTGGTGACGTTTTGTGGTTTCGCGCTACTCGTGTATCCATCGAGTCCGGGAAAAGTGGCGGCCGAAGGCACGTGGCACATCGTTTTCGTCATATTCCTGGCTTACGCCATGATGCCATTGAAGACATGGGTCGCCGCTGTGTTTGGAATGATGCTGTGCTCGGCTCATATTGTCATTACTACTTTCTTCGCTAAGGATTTTACAAATCTCTTTTGGCACCAAGTAAGTATGTTTATTACAAGATTTTCTATTATTTTTTTAAAATAAAAACTAAAGGCACTGGAGTAATTTTTCTGTTCGAAAATCCGTAATATTGTTTAAGGTAAATATTATCGGGGACTGTTATTAATTGAATTAATGAAAAAAAGGCAACAAAACCCTTTAGCACATCGATGTTCGTACTCTGTATATTTATTTCGACAACTAAGTTGTCATCATAAGCATATTATTAATCTCGGTATCACCCTGTAAGTACGGCCTTTCTAGCGGTCGCTTCTTTCCAGAAGAATTGCTGGCGCACGTGGGATGTCTTTTAAGTTTTGCATAGTGGGGCATACAAAGCGCCACTAATCATTTGTCAGTACTAAAAATTAACCTACATTTTTAGTTAAACTAAATCTAAAGTTTAAGTGCGGTACTTGTAGAGTTGCAGCTACTTAATTAACATTTCATTGTGTACTTCAAGTTAAGTTTTCGAATATGTTTTCTCTTAAAAGAAAGAAAATACGACGTTTTTACAGTTTTTATAAATTTTTTAAATTTAAAATCAAATTTTTAAAAACATGTGTGTTCGAATACATACATATAATAAGTAAAATAAGTACTCGCACGAAGTTAATTTTGAAATATTATTTTCATAATACGTGGGATATCTTTTAAGTTTTGCAGAGTGGGAAATAGAGGGCGCCACTAATAAAATATCGGTACTAAAAATTAACCTCCATCTTTAGTTAATCTCAATCCGAAGTTGCAGTGCGATACGTGTAGTGTTGTAGCTGCAACGAACTGTCTAAGTTGACAAGTTACTTGAAAAATGGAATTTTTATAATTTTCGAAGACAATTTATCTGAACAAGAATGCCTCGCCGAGTTGGTTTCTGTTTTTGGCAATGAAGCACCGCATCAGTCAGCAATTTCCCGTTGGTATGGAAAATTCAAACGCGAATGGATTACCAAACACGGCAGTCACTCAGGAAAATGTCGATGCTATGCGCAAAATCATCAACGAAGATCGGCATCTGATATATCGCCAGATTGAAGCATTATTGGGGATTTCAAAGATCTCAAATCAAAAAATTTTGGATAAAGAATTGTGTGTAAAAAAATATTTTCACGATACCGCATCTATTGACCGAGGAACATAAAGTAGTTAGGGTGAGGTGAATTGGTGCCAGAAACTCTAAAAGCGTGTACAATATTGTCAGTGGTGATGAATTTTTTATTTACTCATACAACTCAGAAAATAAACGCCAGTCGTCTGCTTGGGTTTTCCAAGGTGAAGAGAAGCCGATGAAAGTCATCCGTTCTCGAAGTCTCTCCAAAATAATGGTTGCAACATTTGTCTCGAAAGCAGGTCATGTAGCAGCAATTCCTCTACAAGATCAAAGAACTGTTACTACCGATTGGTATACAACCATTTGTTTGCCATAAGACATCGCTGAGCTTCGATAAACCAACTCCTAACAACGAATCATCTTCCATCAAGACAATGCAAGTTCGCACACAATATGCAAGACAATTGAATTTTTAACGCAACAAAACATCGAAACGTTGGACCATCCTTCGTACAGTCCAGACCCGAGTCCCAACTATTTCTTTACCTTTCCGAAAATCAAGAACGGATTGCGTAGTCGAAGGTTCCAGTCGTAAGAAGCCAACAAACCAACAAATGAGTGGAACAACTACTTCTAGAGTTGGTTCTAGCGCATGCAAGAGTGCATTAATCTTCGTGGAGAATACATCGAAAAACAATGAAGTCTTTGAAAGCTATCTACTGTTTTATTCCAGTTTTATATCCGACACTTAAAAGACGAAATTCGTAAAAAAGATGTGAGAGTTAACAAATTTTAAGAAAACAATTACGCATCTGCTCAAAGAAAATATTTTGTCATCGGTATTGTTAAATCTATTTTTGTTTTGCTTAAACAGTATGTAATTTGTACATGTTCGACAGAAGAAAATTGATTGTGAAATGTCCTTGGTACGACTACAGTGTAATGTGAAATAATCTAATTATAGAGATCAGTATGACAGTCGCGGGGCTTATTATGTATATGAAACCATATTGGATTTTAATTAAGCTGGAGTGCTAATCAGTAGCTCTAGGGATTCACAATAGAATGCCATTCTGTACGTAATAAAATTACCAATTAATGTAGTATCATGTAGACCCATTTATTACTAGCTATATCATTTTTTTCCTGGCTAATGGGGATAATGTAGGACGCGTTGTACTATATTTTTTTACATCTTTTAAATTTTACCCACATTTTTCTGATTGTTACTTTGTTAAAATACAAAATACACATTTTATATTTTTAATGTAAAATTTATATAAAAGGTTTTTCCTTTAGCTATAATTTCATTTAAAAATAATCACATTAATTAATATATTATAGCACATAATGAGTGATTCATTATGATATATTGGGTGTGCAACTTAATTCGGTTACTTTTCAATGGAGGTCATTAATTGTTATATATAGTTGAGTATGACAGCTGGTTTTTTCTTTGTTGGAAAGGTTTGACATCTATCAACCCTATTTAGTTACATTGTTTTGAATTTTGTACATCAACATTACTTTTGAGCTCATTGAAAATGTCTGAATTTGTGTTAAATAAATATTATTTGCGGGAAGTTTTAATTTTCTGCTTTAATTGGAAGAAAAGTGCAGCTGAAGCTCAACGATTGCTTGCAGAAGTGTATAGTGAATCTGCTCCAACAAAAAAATCATGTTGTGGATGGTATCGACGCTTTAAAAGCGGTGATTTCAGCGTTGAAGACAGACCGCGTCTAGGTCAACCAAAATAGTTTGAAGACAAGGAATTGGAGACATTACTGGTTGAAGATTCATGTCAAACGCAAGAAGAACTTGCAAAAACGTTGGGAGTAACTCACCAAGCCGTTTCAAAACGTTTAAAAGCATTGAAATTCATCCAAAAGCAAGGAAATTGGGTACCACACGAATTGAAGCCAAGAGACGTTGAAAGACGATTTTGCATGTCGCAAATGCTGCTTGAGCGCCATGAAAAGAGGTCTTTTTTGCATCAAATCATTATTGGTGATGAAGAATTTATTATGATAATCCAAAACGAAAAAAAGCTTATGTAAAGCCTGGCCAGCCATCAACATCAACGGCGAAGCCAAATATTCATGGTGGCAATCTAATGCTGTCTATTTGGTGGGATTCGATGGGTGTTATCCATTATGAGCTGTTAAAACCTGGTGATTCCATTACGGGCGAGCTGTACGGACAACAATTAATTCGTTTGAAGAGAGCAATCGCCTAAAAACGACCAGAATATGCGACCAGACATAAGTCTATAATATTCCATCATGACAACGCTCGGCCTCATGTTGCAAGACCAGTTAAAAACTATTTGGAACAGCGGCTGGGAAGTTTTACCTCACCCGCCTTATAGTCCAGACATTGCCTCTTCTGACTGCTATTTATTTCTATCGATTTCGAATGCCCTTATTGGAATACGCTCACTTCAGCTGAAGGAATCAAAAATTGGCTTAATTCGTTCTTAGCCTCAAAGGATGAACGGTTCTTTTAGGAAGGAATCCATCAGTTGCCCGAAAGATGGGGAAAAGCTGTAGCTTCCGATGGACAATACTTTGAATAATTTGTTCATTCATTTTGATTACGAAATAAAGGCATTTTTTACAAAAAAAAGTAACCGAATTAAGTTGCACACCCAGTACTTTTTTCAATAGCGATTTTTTGAGCGTGAGTAAAGTGTGAGTAGTGCCAAACTTCACGCTTTTTAGTTAAGTATTGTGTGGCATTTTGTTATGGAAAGACAGCCCGGCACAGCGTCTACAAATTATTCAGCTGTATTTCGAAAATCAGCGTTCCACGAGATATGTGTTTTGTGGGCTTAGAGCAACTTATGGTCTACGTAATCGGCCCACCAAACGCACAATTCGTTATACCATCGAAAAATTTGAAACGCAATTTTCATTATTGGATAATACGCGACCAAATAGACCAGTTTAAAATTGAATTCGAAATAAACGTTAACACTGCTGTACAAAAATGAACACTTCACAAGGAAAAATTCGCTGATCCACTCACTTTGACTTTATGAAATTTAATGAATTGAAGACATCAATATTCGAAATCATTTGATTTATTTGTTCATTTTCTTCTACAATTCTTTAAAATCGATATTTAAAAAACAAATATTTCTTTGTTTTTAGAAGCTATCGCCTAATGGTAATTAAACAAGTCAGAAATCCAAACTCATCAAGAAAAGGTACATTTTTCAAGTTATCTGGGAGACTCTTAAATACATTTTACGCTTTTTACCATTTTACTTTCAAACTGACAAACTTTAGACGACAACATCTTCCTGTAATATTCGCGAATATATCTTGAAAATTATAATAGATATTAGTGAGTGCTTGAATATGTTTTGAACTACATTAAGAATGATAAAAGGCAATACATATTATTTTATGCAAGCCATACAAATGACAAATTTACTCCTCCGGTATTGTGCAAGACAAATTTATATCTATAATACGAATCTAATCTATATAGGGAACCTAAACAGACCCTTTCTTGTTTATATTTTAGTTGTAATGGCTTTCAAAAATAAGATGTGAATAATACAGACAAAAAGACTAGCAGAGAAAATGTTTTAAGGACCGAAGCTCTTAAACTACGCATATATTTATATATTCTCGTTTCGACAGAACGTTGAGTGATGTGTTTGTTTCAACAAAGCTTTTTTCGATGATATTTCGAAGCGAAATTTTTTATCCCTTCGTTTCTAGCATATTCTAAAAGGGAAGAAAAAATAAAATTATTGGAAGCAGTTTTATGGATTTTTTCCCAACACAATAGATATGTACAACGTTATTTACACGATCAATAAGGTTGATATATAACCCCTTTCCACAATTAACTATTTGTAAATTCTGTATACGCATTTCGACAACCAAGTTGTCATCATCAGCAGATAATTTCAAAGTGTCGCACCTGGTAAAACACGGCGAAAAAATTGCACGAAAAAACAAACTCCGTACGCGATCCTCACCGTTCAAAACCAAGATGTGCACTGTGACAGGCTCCATCAAATTCAACTGTTATTTACACGTATATACAGGCTTATAAATAGGTAATAATTGAAGTACATAAAAAGAGAAAAAAGTATTTGGATTAATTTGATATTTTATTACTTAGGCAATACAAAAAATTTGTAGAAATACATACAGTACTGTGCAAAAGAAAGAAGCACCTAATAATATTTTCCAAAACGTATTTACTAAAACGTTTTTTCTAATAATTATTGCGTTAATTTAATTTATAATACTTAATACATCTTTCCAAGAGCGATTCACTTATTGGTAGAAATATAATCGCAGGAAATTTCCAAGTTTATAACATCATACTTCCGTACAGGGGTGATATCGACCGCCTGAGAAGAGGATTAAAGTAATAAATTTTATTACACCACAGTGCTCTGGAATCAAATTTCAAGGGAGAGTTATTTGTCTATAAGATTTTGTTTTTAATTCAGTGGTAGAAACGATACAGAGCGGTTCCACAATAGAATTTATTTGGATTCTTAAAAAACGCGCCTACAAGTGAAATTTTCATTTTAAGAAAACATTGTGGGCTGTAAATCGTTATAGTAGATAGAAAATGCATAGAATAGCATTACTAGGTAGAAATAAAACTATTGTTTTGCACCAAGAGGGTTATAGTTAAGTGAAAATATCAAAGATAGTGAAATGTTCACGGTATGCCATGCAACAAACAATAAAAGGAATAACTGAAACCGGCAGTCTAAGTGATAGACCAAGGAGTGGACGTTCATAAAAGCTCACTAAAGCTAATGCACAGTTTTTAAAAGTTAGTTCCCTAAGAAATCGTAAGAAAATTAGCGCAGAACTAGCTCATGATCTTTCGTGAACACCTGGTACTCCAGTCATGCTTCAACAGTAAGGTGATACTTGCTCAGATCAGGCTTGGAGGGATGCGTGACCATGAGAAAACCCTTACTGCGACGAGGTAATAGAGGGAAGCGATTAAAATATACCAGAGAGCACGAAACTTGGGGATGTAATGAGTGGCGACGAGTACTATAGACACGAATCTAAATATCAATTATTTGGAACGAACAGACGTCAGTATGTCAGACGACGCCCTGGTGAATCATTATTGGAACCGTGTTTACACACTACCATAAAGCATGGAGGAGGCAATATCCAAGTTTGGGATTTTATTTCGGCAGTAGGTATAGATGAAATTGTAAAAATAGAGGGTAAATTAACTGGTGAGAAATACAGAACACTATTAGAAGAACATGCCATACCATCATGACAGCGACTTATTGGCAATAATTTCATTCTACAACACGATAATGACCCCAAGCATACCTCAAAATTTGTGAAAACTTACTTAGCACAGCAGGAAGCAAATGGAGTATTACAGACTATGATATGGCCACCTCAAACATAAATATTAATAAATATTAAATATTATTGAGCATGTGTAGGATTATCTTGATAGAAAAAAGTGCGAAAGGGGGCCAAAGAACGAAAACGAACTGTGGAACCTACTACAGGAAGAGTGGTACAATATTCCTGAAAATTTCATTAATTCATTACTGGAAAGCCTACCAAAAAGAATGCAGGATACCATAAAAAATAAAGGTGGTCATACAAAATATTGAAAATTTAAGTTGTTTATGTTTAAATATCGATATGTCTTAGTTTTTATAAAGGGTTTTCCAATAAGGACTTGACAACTTTTTTTCAAAATAAAATGCAGACCATTTGAGATATTTCAAAAACTTTATTATCGGGTTGAAGTACAAACAAAACATTTATGAATGGAACTCGACTTCCTTCATATGGCCACCGTGGGCACGTTTGCAGCGGTCGATTCGTTGGACCCAATTTTCGATGACTAGGCCACACAATTCGGCCGAAACGGCTGCTATTTCGCGTTCGATGTTGGCTCTGAGCTCTTCCAACGTTGTCGACTTGTTGGCATAGACCAATGACTTGACGTAGCCCCGAAGAAAAAAGTCTAGAGGCGTTAAATCGCACGAACGAGGCGGCCAATCGACTGGACCATTTCTTGAGATAACACGCTCATCAAACTTACTCTTCAATAAATCGATTGTAACGTGTGCTGTGTGGCTTGTGGCACCGTCCTTCCAATTCGGGCCAAAAATAATCGGTAATCATGGCGCGATAACGATTACCATTCACAGTAACGTGACGATCATCGACGAAAAAATATGGCCCTTTGATGCCGCCGGCATGCAAACCGCACCAAACAGTTATTTTTTGTGGATGAAGTGGTGTTTCATGAAGCACATGTGGATTTTCACCCAACCAATAACCCATATTTTGCTTATTGACGAACCCATTGACACAAAAATGAGCTTCGTCACTGAAAATGATTTTGCGATGAAATTGATCATCTTGGCGCATCTTTTCCAGAGCCCAATATGAGAACGTACGTCGCTTCAAATGGTTCATCGACTTCAATTCTTGAGTCAGCTTGATCTTGTATGGGTGTAAACCAACATTCTTACGCAAAATTCGCCATAAAGTGGTCTAGGCGATGTCCAACTCTTGAGAACACCGTGGAATTGACTGATTTGAATCATTTGCTACGGACGTTTCAACGGCAGCGATATTTTCGACACTTCGACCAACCCGTTGTCTCACTGGCACGGCAACATCACCCAACGAATATGTAAACTCAAATTTTTGCACTAAACTTGTTACTGTCTGTCTACTAGGGCGAGAATGACGACCGAAAATCGGAGTTAACGCTCTTAAAGTAGCGGTCACCGACTCCGAATTTCTGTAGTAAATTTTTATAATTCGCAGACGTTGTTCGTTCGTGTACTTTGCCATGATGAAAATGTTAAGTTAAGTGAATAAATTGACAGTGACAGTTCGATGATTAGTGAAAGGGTGCGTTCACAAATTGAATTAAAAGTTGTCAAGTTCCTATTGGAAAACCCTTTATATTAAAAATAATTTAAACTTGTGTAAGATTATTATTTATCCTTTTATAATAGTTTCTTGTAAAATTCAAGAAGGTACTTCTTTCTTTTGCACAGTACTGTATGTAAATATGTGTGTATCCAACTTTGGATTTTTATCAAACAAGTATAGATTATACTGCCAGGTTAGACAGCAGAGTTATCGAAGATGCGATTTCAGCCTGGAATAAATAAAAAAGTAATTGAAATTTAAAAAATTGAGGTGTCATTTTTAATTATTCGATATTTTGGCGTATTTATTCGCGGTATCTCGTATGGTTTGCGATAAAAATAAACCCGAGAAACCAGCCAGATGCATCAAATATAACTATTGTTTATTTTGCCAACATCTGTTTCGATCCGGCCCATAATGTCAGCACTAATTTTTTTTAATTATTGAAACGTCTTTCGCTACACAGAGTCCTCGTTTACTTGGTCAGCTAAAAACTCCGCGTCGTATCTCGAAATAGAGTTAATTAATCAGTTACCCAATTCAAATGTCATCCTCATGAATAGGAATGTATGTACATACCTTTGTGCGTGTGTGCTTCTCTGTGTTTATGGATGTATGTATGTTCCGTTGTCAAATGCCCTTAATTGCCACGAGGCATGCTCCATATATACGTGAACATACGTAAGTACACACAAATATGTACATATATTCATGATGCATTTCTGTTTTAATCAAATGGTATATGCCCTGATATGTTTAGTCATAAACAGAAGCGTTTGATATACCGCGCAACATGGTTCCGAAAACAAAGTCGTGTAATAGGAATAGGCTTTATAGTATGCATATTTTATTTAGGAGCTCAAATCGAATCTATTTTTAATATTTAAATTTAACAATATAAGTATGTATTTCACAAAATACACACAAGGGGTACGTAAAACAAATTATTTTTCTTTTTCAATATATTCACCTGCAAGATAATTTTTCAATCTTTCAATTAATTTATTTATACCCTCATAAAAAAATGATTTCTCTTTATCTGCAAAATACGCCGAAACTTTTGATTCATCATCGGCAGTAAATTTTTTACCCGCAGCTCTTTTTTCATTTTCGGAAACAGGTAATAATCACTCGGGGCCAGGTCTGGGCTGTAGGGTGGGTGATTTACAATTTCGAAGCCCACCTTATGCAGGGCAGCTAACACAACGCGGCTCTTGTGGAGGGCGCGTTGTAAAAGCAGAACACCTTTCAATTTTCCCCGTCTTTTCTCTTTAATGGCTTCTTTTATTCTAATATTGAAGTGTATATTCTCCGGTTATAGAAACACCTTTATCTTTATAATCAATCAACAATATTCCTTCCGAGTCCCAAAATACCGTTGCCATGAGTTTCCCAGCTGATTGTGACACTAAAAATTTCTTGGGAGGTGCTGTGCCCTTTTTATGCCACTGCATAGAGTCTTGTTTGGACTCAGGTTCATAATGATGAACCCAAGTATCTCTAGTAACAATTCCACTCAATACACCATCCTTGTCTTCATTACAGAGGTCCAAAAACAAGCGAACATCTACGCGTTGTTGTTTTTGCGGCGGCGTAGGTCACATGAACCCATCTTGCGCTGACCTTAGACATGCCGAGATGATTTGTAGGATTTTAAAAATTGTTGTATCGGATACTCCAACCATTTCTGCGAGTTGTTTCTTCTTTACGAGCATCTTCGAGTACAATTTGTTCAACTTTTTGGATAAGTGCTGGCGTGGTCACTAATGCTCCTGCCCGGCCTCGGGTCGTCTTCAAGGGATTCCCTTCCTTGTTTAAATAAACTATGCCACTTGTACACCATGGTTTTTCCTGGAAAAGAGTCGCCGTAAACCAATGACATCTCATTCATTATGGTCGCGACTGATTTTCCTTGCCTGGTAAGGAACTTTATAACGGCACGATATTCGATTTTTTCCATATTTCACTTTTCACTCCTGATTATGTTACTTGGTTGACGATAGCCCAAAGACTAACTGTCTAATAACAATGAAACTTCGTATTTATACTAATCATGATAAGGCCACGCCCCCAATGCGCCTACTCACCCCTCTACAACCCGCTCATTCCGCGAATATAAAAACGCTCCCTCGTATTTCACAAAATACACACTAGAATACGTTAAACAACTTGTTTTTGTTAAAAAGCTGTGATAACAAGCGGAATTATCTAATTTGAGGTTATGTATACATTAATTTTGATATGACCCGGCAGGTTCACGTACCCAGAAATCTGTTACAGCCTCGGCCTATTTCTTGGTTCCAGTCAGACTTGGAATATTTGAGGTCATGTATGAAACAGTGAATAAACAAGTTAACTACTTAATTCTAGGAAGTATGTATATGTGTAAAAAAAGATTCCAATCTCGTCAGTAGCCTTTTTCACTATTATTTGAAAAACTAGGGTCCTGGAGAAAACACTATGTTCATTCATGCCAACAATCGTGTCGGATAGAAGAACAATATCTTACAAGTTAATCTGTATTACTAAAAACAAGAATATTGTTTTGTCTTTCGTACCGGTAGGTCACATGAAATTCTTCCGTGATTGGGGATTTGGACTTCTAAAATTTATAGTGATTTATGTATCTTCAATACAAGGATTGTGGCAGACTGTGTTGCGAAATCTACACCTACGATACATCCCAACGCTGTTGTAGTTTTGGTAATGGAAAATAAGTTTCTGCGACACGTATGATTGGTTAAATTGTTTTATAGACAATGATACCAAGAAAGCACCCGACATTTCCATTTTTACAACCAATTTCAGTTCAGTGTTTCTTATGAAGGTACAAGTGCATTGCAAAAAGGAAGTTGATGGAAAATATTAATTTGAGCATTCCATTGCTCCTACGGATAGTTTTATCTTTGAATTTCCCGATATAGCGATTCAAACGAAGATAAAATAGTGACGAAAATCAGTTCAAAAACATCAAGACCTTCTGTAAAGAAGAATGCAAAAACCTTGTGTGTCGTGCAAAACTTACAAATGTAAAGTGTATTGCAAAGAGGACATTATTGGACTCCTGATTTCTACGGAAGTTTACTCATTGGATTTCTCGATGTAGTGACTCAAGCAGAGATGACAAAGCAACAAAAACAAATCTATTCAAAAACATTAGAATCTTCTATAAATAAGAATACAGCGACAGACCTTATGTGTACTGAAGTATTTACAAAGTTAGTGTGAATTGCAAGGACTTCGATCGAAAATATGATTTTGTCCATTGTCTTTCCTGCGGGCATTTTACCCATTAGGTTTCCTGATGCAGTGACTCCAGCAGAAATGATAAGGCAACGAAAGAATATCTGTTCAGAAAACATTATGACCTTCTGTAAAGAGGAATACAAAGATCTTCTTTATCCTGGAGTAGAGAAGCAGTTTCTGCTGTTTCTGCTAGTGCCAATCGACATTTTGAGGTAGTATCTGACCAAACAAATCCAGCAGAACCAATACAAAGAACACGAAAACTCTATTTAAAAGAAATTTGAACGGTACAATAATGATAAAATGCGAATTAAATAAGTGTTCATAAAAGTTCTTCATGTAAATATTTATAAAATTTACAAATACGTCAAAACGCTTCATTTCCATCAAAAATATTCAAACTATTAATACTTGACACACCTTTTTGATAAAAATCCAAGTTTGATATCCATTTCCTTTAAAATTTAATGTTGACTTTGAAAGTAAAAATTCGAAACTTTTCAACAAGGGATCTCTTTTCCCGTCTCACAAATGTTAAACAAACAAACATATTAAAATAGATATTTTCAATTTTATTCAGGCGATGTACACACTAATCTATATTCCTACCAATTAATTAACTCCTAAGCATATTTAAACAAACAAAAACATTATTAGCATTCGTAATAAAACGAAAGTTCTGTTTACTTTTTCGCCTCTGTTTACTTTATTGTGTAGTACGTAGGATGTCAAGAGTATGTATTACAACCGCCGAACTATTATCAGATTATGTTGGTCAGTGATTGCATTAATTATGCTGACACAGTGATTTGATTCGTTTGCAGAACTGCCGTTCCGATTTCGGAATAATCCACTTATTCCCACATATTTATATTAATCTATACTACGGTGTTTACGGTACTTCAATATTTTGCGCAATTATTCGAATAATTTATGATATGAGTGAATTAATATAGTAAAAATTATGTAGATTTTATCGGCGCATTGATACTGAGTATTATTTATTTATTATTAAGTTGTAAGTACATATACAGCCAAGCAATTAAGTATTTGGATAGCGACAGCTTTATTAATAATAATTTTAATGGATTCCATAAAAATTATTAAATACGTCATCTCATATATACAGTGTACGAGGGATGTTTCCAAAGTTCTGGGAATTACATATAATTTTTATAATTTTGTTAATTTTCGTCAATATTACAATGTCGTTTTTCAACATAATCTCCATTTAACTGAACACATTTATCCCAACGGTAAAATAATTTTTCTAAGCCGGCCTCAAAGAAGTTTTTCGGTGTCTTGTCGATCCACCTATTTATGGTACCTTTTACGTCAGTCAAACTTTCAAATCGAACACCCCCGTAAGGGTTTTTTCAAATATGGGAACAGATGGTAATCACTGGGTGCAAGATCCGGGGAATAAGGTGGGTGCGGCAGCAACTCTCATCGTAAATCGTTCAAAATATCTTTCGTTTTTCTTGCGGTGTATGGTCTTGCATTTTCCTGTTGCAATAACGGACGCTTATGCAACTTTATACATAATAAATATGAATAATATTCTGCATTAATTGTAGTACCTCTCGGCAGATAATCCATGAAAATAATCCTCTCGCAATCCCAGAATATAGTAAGCATTACCTTTTCAACAGACGGAACTGCACGCGCCTTAAGTGGAGGCCCTTCTTCAGGTTTGCGCCACTCTTTGGATTGACTTTTCGTCTCAGGATTGAAATAAGGAATTCACGCTTCGTCAGTGGTTATTATTCGTTGCCAAAATTCATCACCGTAACGGGCTAACAGATCTTGAAGTTGACGACAAGTATCGGACCTATTGAGTTGCTGTTCTGATCCTAACAGCCTTGGCATCCAGCGCGCCGAAACCTTGCTAACGCCCAAACAATCATGCAAGATGTCATGAACTTGTCGTGTACCTATCCCTAGGTGTACACTAATTTGACGAATGTTCATTCGCCTGTCGTCTTTCAGTAAGTTTTCGACGGCAGTAATGTTTCTTTCATTTACCGACGTGCTAGGCCCCCCACTGCGTGGATCGTCTTCTAGCGATGTTCTACCGGCTTTAAAGCGATCGATCCACCGATAAACAGTACTTTTGGATTCTGCAGATTCACTACATACTCCTTGCAGACAACTAATAATTTCTGACGTTTTCACATCTTCTTTCCACAAAAAGAAAATCATCGCTCTTTGAGATTTTGCCGCGTGTTCCATGGTTACAAAAACAGTGCTACCAAAACGCGTCTGCATCAGTCGAATACCTGAATCAGACTGAACAATGTTGCACTAGAGAGTTGCATAAAAATGTCAAGACTTGTCTGGCATCAAAAACATTGCGTATAAGTTCTGCGTTATTTAATTATAGCACCAATTCCCAGAATATTGGAAACACCCCTCGTATATACAATGACTCACGGTCAAATAATGTATAAAAATTATATTTTGTTGAAATTATATAACAAGAAATCGTTTTTGCAAAAGAATTAAACACGCGATTTTTCAAGAATATTATACATTGTTATAACAAAGTTAAAAGACAATTCATTGAACGCAACACAATTAATAACAATAACTAAATATACAGCGAAAAAATACACACGTCGGTGTTTCCCCCTTTCTTGAAAAGTGCGTGAATTCATTTTTCGCGTAAATTCAGTGACAGTGTTAACATTAATATTAGTTCAAGTGAGATGGGTCGACAAACAACAGTAGAGGAACAAAATCTTGTTATTTTTCATTTTAAAAATAAAAAAAGCCAAAAGGAAATAGCCAAAATCAAACAAAATCCGTCTACCATTCAGCGCGTCATTGAACGTTATGTTCGAAACAACAGAATAAAGAACCCTTTGTTTGGATAATTGCCTTTTGTTTATTTGGAACAGATTCCACTAATTTTTTCGTATAATCTGGCAAAATCTTTTACTATTCTTCTAATAGAGCTTGTTTTATATGGTTTCTGCTTGATATTTCGTGACTGCGTATGCCTATCTCTAACATGTACCATAAATTTTCAATTATATTTATGTCTGGGGACTGGGGTTGGTGGTTTAGAAACTTTTGGGCAGTTGTAAACGACCACTATTTTACAATATATGATGTGGGCTTCGGATCGTGTCTTGATAAAATTGAAAATTGTTTCCAATTCCAAATTTTTGGGCACTAACTTTCAGGTTTTGTTTTGGAATGTCCAAGTACATAAATTTGCTCATAATTCCTTCAATGAAGTGCAGATTTCCTACCCCAGCGGCAAAGTCACAACTCCATACCATTACATGCCCACCTCCATGCTTAACACTAGGTTTGAGAGTCTTGAAATTCATTTCTTCATTATTTTTTCTCAGTACTGTGATTTTACCATCCAATCCAAAAATATTATATTTGCTTTCGTCCGAAAATAAAACTGTTTTCCATAAATCGAAACCTTTGTTTTGATGTTCCAAAGTAAACTGTAACACCTTGTAACACCCGAACAAACGACTGGCGTTTATTTTCTGGCTCGTATGAGTAAATCCAAGATTCATCACCGTTGACAATATTGTACATGTTTTTGAATTTTCGGCGTTGAAGCGACCTAGATTTTTTGACACCAATTCACACTAGCTGGTTTCTGTTCTTTGGTTAACAGACGCGGTATCCAACCGGAAACTAATTTTTTTTCACACAGTTTCTTTTAAAAATTTTTTGAATCGAGGTCTTTGAAATCCCCAATAATGCTTCAATCTGCCACGTGTTGATCGTCATTGATGATCTTGCACACAGCATCGACGTTTTCCTGGGTGACTGCCGTTTTTGGTGACCCTACTCTTGGATCGTTGCTAACACTAATCCGTCCACCTTTGAATTCTCCATACCAACGAGAAATTGTTGACTGATGTGGTGCTTCATTACCGAAAACAGAAACCAACTCGGCGAGGCATTCTTGTTGAGATAAAAGATTCGAAAATTATATAATTGTTCCGCGAAAATGTTTTCGCTTCAATTCCATTTTTCAACTAACTTGTCAACTTTGTCAGTTGGTTGTAGCGACAATCGCACTGAAACTTTGGATTTAGGTTAACTAAAGATGGAGGTTCTAATGTATGTATATGTCTAGTTGCTATCCAACTTTATTTTTTGCCGATATTGTATATAGATATGTAGATATCTATGCGTATGTATACACAAATTTTTTCATCAGTAAATGTGGTTTTTCTTCTAATAATACCAATAGGTTTGTAAGCTTATGCATGCCCAATGTGTATCGCCAATTTTAAAATAAGAAAGGACGTATGTAGATGACGTCCGGGAGACCTATTTTAAGAGATTACATTAGTTACATAAATATTAAAACATTAACATTACCTGTGCTACGTTACCTGATGGCAATGAATTGCTCAACAATTTACGTCTGCCTTGGCATTCCGTAATGAAATGACTTCCACATATAAACACTTTATTATATAAATCTTCATTTGAATATTCAAATACATACTAGTATATTATCAACACGTTACCCGTACATGCTTAATGACTTTGTTATTAGTAAGCATACGTTGACAACAAAATTTATTTATCGTGCAGATTAAATCTCGGTTGCTATGGTGGAGGTTATAATATACAAGAGTTGAGTGAATTGTTTTTAGTCTAATGAAGAAAACGTAGTTTGATTTTTGAAACTACATGCAACTTGTACAACACCACCAGCGACGATTCCATAAAAATATAACCTTTTCGAAAGGTGGACATTCTAGAGGACTTTAATATTAAATGGGACTCAATAAAATGTGGTTATTTACACTTAGTCGTCTAGTAAAGGTGGTCGATTGAACTTTTATATAAAATTTACATAAAAATCACTAAGTTAAGAATATATGTAGGTAGGAAGAAAGCTGTATAGAAAAATAAATACATTTCCATACAGCTTTCTTCTAACAACAAGTAAAATTCTTCGACATCAGGCACCAGTTTATGTCATTGTTTCATCGTTTGAAACGAATGCTTTTTCATCCAGGAATTTTTTTCCAATTTTACAAACAAAAAGTCAGTGGAGATTAAGTTTAGTGAGGAAAATGCAGTTGGGGAACAATTCATAACATACATCAAGCATTTTTGCTTGTGTAATTAATAACGTTGCAGAAACGAGTAGCGTACGGCTCAATTACTGTCAATATTAAAAATAATAAATGTAATTACTTGCTATTTTAGTTTTTCTTTTGTGTTGTTGATGTAGAGTGACGCAAAAATTCGCTGTAATGTAGTGTCGTTAGTATGCCTTCCAGTGCTGACACAGTTATACTCCTGCTGCGAGGTGAAAATATGTTGGTGTATTTGGAAAAGGAGTGTTCTGCGTCTAATGATGTGATGTTCGCGAATTTAAAAAGGATGTTCGTTTTCAGTTAAACTCTTGTACGAGGGAGCGTTTTTATATTCGCAGAATGGGGGACAAGGGGTGGAAATAAAAAAACCAAATTATTTTTCTTTTTCAATATATTCACCTGCAAGACGGGTACATTTTTCACATCTTTCAATTAATTTATTTATACCCTCATAAAAAAATGATTTCTCTTTATCTGCAAAATACGCCGAAACTGCCTCCTTGACTTCATCATCGGCAGTAAATTTTTTACCCCGCAGCTCTTTTTTCATTTTCGGAAACAGGTAATAATCACTCGGGGCCAGGCCTGGGCTGTAGGGTGGGTGATTCACAATTTCGAAACCCACCTTATGCAGGGCAGCTAACGCAACGCGGCTCTTGTGGACGGGCGCGTTGTCGTGCAAAAGCAGAACACCTTTTGTCAATTTTCCCCGTCTTTTCTCTTTAATGGCTTCTTTTAGTCGCTCTAATATTGAAGCGTAATATTCTCCGGTTATAGAAACACCTTTATCTTTATAATCAATCAACAATATCCCTTCCTAGTCCCAAAATACCGTTGCCATGAGTTTCCCAGCTGATTGTGACACTTTAAATTTCTTGGGAGGTGCTGTGCCCTTTTTATGCCACTGCATGGAGTCTTGTTTGGACTCTACGCGCTGTTGTTTTTGCGGCGGCGTGAGCATTCTCGGCACCCATCTTGCGCTGACCTTAGACATGCCGAGATGATCGTGTAGTATTTTAAAAATTGTTGTATCGGATACTCCAACCATTTCTGCGAGTTGTTTCTTCTTCAGTCGAGCATCTTCGAGTACAATTTGTTCAACTTTTTGGATAAGTGCTGGCGTGGTCACCTCAATGCTCCTGCCCGGCCTCGGGTCGTCTTCAAGGGATTCCCTTCCTTGTTTAAATAAACTATGCCACTTGTACACCATGGTTTTTCCTGGACAAGAGTCGCCGTAAACCAATGACATCTCATTCATTATGGTCGCGACTGATTTTCCTTGCCTGGTAAGGAACTTTATAACGGCACGATATTCGATTTTTTCCATACTTCACTTTTCACTCCTGATTATGTTACTTGGTTGACGATAGCTCAAAGACTAACTGTCTAATAACAATGAAACTTCGTATTTATACTAATCATGAGTCGCTGCACAGGCCACGCCCCCAATGCGCCTACTCACCCCTCTACACCCGCTCATTCCGCGAATATAAGAACGCTCCCTCGTATATATGCACTATAGTTTGAAAGTGGGAATTCTTACTTATAACCGCACACAATTTATCGGTTGTTAATCTCCCTATACTATCTGTTAGATTTCTTAACGAGACTTTGAGGTAATATACTATATTTAGCGCTTCATGTAATGACAGCTTGGTGTTCACTAACTTGGAAATAGTATATAAAAGAATTGAATAATTTTCTGAAATTTGCTCTATTTGAGTATGGATTCCGGTATCTGAAGCCAGCCGCTGACTTACTGAAATTGGTTGAGCATCTTGCAGATTCAAATTTAAGATACAAAGTGTAACAATGTGTAAAAATTTCTCATAATATAAAACGGCTTTAAGCCACGTTCGTCATCTCGTCAATACCGGCTGTGGTGGTTGATGAATGTCCGGATAAGCTGTTTAAACTCACGAATGCCTTTGGATATTTAATAAAAACTTTTTGGTAGAAACCATAAATTCGTTTACTTTTGGATAACTGTTTCTAATAAATTCAGTTACAAGCAAACATGTAACCTGTTTGCTTGTAGCTGAATTGAGGGTAAGATTGTTTTAGTAACTTTCCAGCTTTAACCATATTCGAACCCCCCATCTGTAACTAACATTACAAATTGGGTAGCCGATATATTGAACTTCCCAAAGGTGTTTTATATAGTAATAGTGTTTATAGTTTCTACTATCCTTTCCGCATTTGTCTTCTGTAATATTCTACTACGTAAAAGAAGAGCCAAGGAAATCACTAACACATTTAACTCTGCTTTTATTTGATCCGAAATCGCGTTTTTCACCCGTAGAAAATTATACTGTAATAGACCTCTTGTTGGCAATTTTCATTCCGAAACGTATTTCCCCTAAAAGTTTAGAAATTCTTCTTTGTCTACAATATTTTGTGGAATATTACACACCCTTAACATAAAAATAAAGTCATATAGAAATTTATAATATTGTACATCACGTTGCGCATTTATCCGGTGCTGTTTGCTATGAACATGTGTTTTACGTACAAAATACTGTACGGTAAAATGTTGAAATTGCAAACAATACATTCTCAATAAGAGTGCCAGTGTATTCTAATGTCGAATATCGGTTAAGAAATCTACTAACACTCGCAGAACATAACAAAGAACGCCGTCGATTTGCCATCATCAATCTAATCCGGCATTTATACACATACCATACGCATATGAATCTCGGCTTCGGATATATCCGACTGCTTCCGAATCCGTTCTTGATTTTCGGAAAGGTAAAGAAATCGAGATTTGGGTCCGAACTGTATGGAGGATGGTTCAAAATTCAACGTTTTGTTGCGTCAAAAACAGATATCGATCTTCGTTGATGATCGCACAGCATCGACGTTTTCTTGAGTAACTGCCGTTTTTGGTGAATCTGCTCTTGAATCGTCTATAAGACTAATCCGTCCACGTTTGGATTCTCCATACCAACGAGAAATTGTTGATTGATGTGCTCCATTGCCGAAAACAGAAACCAACGCGGCGAAGCATTCTTGTTCAGATAATTGCCTTCGAAAATTGTTCCGCGAAAATGTTGTCGGTTTAATTCCATTTCTCAACTAACTCGTCAACTTTGATAGTTTGTTGTAACTTCAACACTACACGTGTCGCACTGAAACTTTGGGTTTGGGTTAATTAAAGATGGTGGTTAATCTTTAGTATCGACACTTGATTAGTGGCGTCCTCTATGTTCCGCTATGCAAAACTTAAAACACATCCCACATAAAAATATGTATGTAGATTAAAAGCGCGCGTATTTAAAAATAGTTCATTTATCATTCCGAGAGCGTACAATAATATGTATTTGAAATATGTTATTCATCATAACTGAGACCTGGAGTAATTTAATTACCCGATACTGTAGATATTGATTTGCTGTTGTAATTATACTTGTTTCCCATATCTATTGTATAAAATCTCATTATTAATAGCAAGAATCGGTAACTCTAGTTCAAATATGCCAGTTTTAATTTATTCCGAAAGATTTAGCCGTAATTTAACATCATGTAACGTATTCTTAGCTACATCTAGAGATTATTTTAATTGCATCCTGCATAGATACGTATTTATATAGATTAAATGTTGTATGAACAGTGAACAGTTATTCAGACATAATCGCATTGATATTCATTAAATTCAAACACATATTTCATTACAGCTATTATACGAGATTTTTTTTCTGTGGTATTATATAAGACATTCGGTTATTACACGTATTATAATTAATATTTTTACTAATACTACTGAAAAGGCTTAGCGGTCTGTAAATCAGATAGTAACATTCACATGTCTGCTGGAAATAATGTTGATTGCAATACCTCTCGGGCTATTTTAGTAAAGACATGTAATCTTTTATTAACAGCAAAAGGTAAGACAAGTTTATATATTACGCTTTATTGTTGTGTAAATTTATAGCGTGATTTATCAACGCGTAATTTTTTATTACAAAGTGTTGGTGACTAAATAAAATACTTTCATAATAAAGGGTGTTTCAAATTACGCGTTTTTTTTAAGAATAAATAAAATATAGATGGCGTACTGATTTTGTCTGGGTATGTGGGCATTTAAAAAGTGTGAAGTATGACATTTATAAAAATGGCTTCGTACACGGTACAGCAACGCGTTCAAATTGTTGAATTATTTTATGAAAATCAGCGTTTTATGAAAAGAGTTTTTAGAAAATTACGTGAATTTTATGGTTTACATAATCGTCCATCTGAAAGCACTATTGGTCGAATTATTAAAAAATTCCAAGAGATCGGTTCCGTAGAAGATCAAAAAAGTGAAAAATACAGTCGTAGTGGTCGTTCACAAAAAATATTGGTTTGGTTCGTGAAAGTGTTGCTGAAGATCCTGAAATGTCCATTAGACGACGTTCACAACAACTTGGACTTAGTGGATCAACAACATGGCGTATTTTACACAAGGATTTAGCTTTGAAGGCATATAAGGTTCGAATAACACAGGGACTGAAGCCATTCGATCATTTAAAACGTCGTTCATTTGTCAATTTCATCAGTGAATAACCAGCTGATTTTTTTCAAAAATAATATTTTCCAATGAGACGTATTTTAAACTTGGTGGCTATGTTAATAAACAAAATTGCCATATCTGGGATGAGGAAAATCCACGAATTATTCATGAGAAACCTATACATCTTAAACGAGTTACTGTTTGGTGTGCATTATGGTCAGGTGGTCTAATTGGACCTTACTTCTTTGAAAATACTGCTGGTGAAGCTGTAACTGTGAATAGTGATCGATATCGTCGGATGATAACCGAATTCTTGTGGCCTGAATTAATGAATGTTGATCTAGAGGATATGTGGCTTCAACAGGATGACGCTACACCTCACTTTGCATACGAATCAATTGATTTATTCAGAGAAAAATTTCCTGAAAGTGTAATCTCAAGAAACGGTGATGTTAATTGGCCACCAAGATTATGTTATTTTGACACCGTTAGACTATTTTCTTTGAGATTATGTGAAAAGTCAGGTTTATAAAAGCAATCCACAATCAATTCCTGCTTTGAAAGATGAAATTATTCGTGTCATTGGTGAGATAGAGCCACAATTATGTCAAAATATTGAAAATTTTAACAAAAGAGCTGCAGAGCTGTGGAGCTGCAGGAGGAAGCGATTTGGCAGATATTAGTTTTCACATATAAATGTCACAACCGATATTTCAATTACCAATAAAAAGTTTTTAAAAGTGAATGTAAATTAAGTGTTTTATTTTTCTTTAAAAAAACCGCGAAATTTGAAACAGCCTTTATAAGTAGTTTTGGAATAAGTATACATTTCTACAGGGCAAGAATTAATTAAGTTCATGAAGTATTTACCGATTTTTATTTTAATTCGATTTATGTACATTTAAATTTCCGAATAAGTAAACTCAATGTCAACGTCAAGGCTTGCGTTAGTTATGCCAATAGACGAAAATGTTGTTCCCATACACATGAAAGTAAGGGGAAATGTAGAGGTAGGATATTTAAGATGAACTTGTCTATAGGTGGTTAGGGCTTAAAATCGTCAGACTACTTTAGCCAGTGTCGCATTAGTTTCAAAAGATGAGTGCGATTTCGTCGAAGCGCCGAGACAACGATTCTTATCAGACGGCATCTCATTTGCGATCTATAACCAAAGAAATCACTATCTAATTTCAAAATGTTAAAATTTATCCACTACTTTGCTCTTTCTTTTATTTCAGCTATCTGCCAACCTCATAGTATTTTCCTGTGCGAACATCGTAGGTATCTTCATGCATAATCTCATGGAACATGCGCAGAGAAAGGCGTTCTTGGACACGAGAAATTGCATAGCAGCTAGACTCGAGATGGAAGATGAGAATGAAAAACTGGTATATTATTTTCTTTCTTTTTTTATTTTATTTATGTGAATATTATTCCCAAAATGCCCAAATGTACACAGTCTGTCGCAGAGAAAACCGAACCATTTTAAAATAGTAATTCTTAGTGGCGCAATTTATATAACAAAAATATGCTTCGCTAGGCTAGATCTTTCATCAATGTCATGTCAAAATATCATGACATTTCCATCATTAGAAGCAGAAAAATTGCGTATAAAGTAACAGTGTGTATTTTTCATTCGTTGAAAAATGAATTTTGAGCAAAAAGAAAATGTCAAGTTCTGTTTTAAACTCGGTAGATCGTTTACTGAAACGTTTAATTTGATGAATCAAGTGCATGGTGATGCGTATTTACCACGTATAGTGTGTATGACTGGTATAAACGATTTAAAACCGGTCGTACGGACATGAATGACGACGAATAACCTGGTGCAAGAAAATCTGTAGTTACGGAAAGTAACATTGAACTTGCGCGTGAATTTATTAGAAATGAGCCGAAATCCTCGTTGCGATACGTGAGAATTGATTTAAATATTGGGTTGGCAACTAAGTACTTTCGGTTTTTACTGATAGAGAGCGTTGCCTTATTCTTTGTATAACGTATGTTAGTGCTGTACTTTACCGTTTGTCGCGTGATACTAGTCACATTGACGTAACTTCACAAGCAAGTAGTGCGTGATTTTTATTAAAGCTATTAGTTGTGGGTTAATTTTAAATGGAGTGCAGAAACGAACATTTTCGACATATTTTACTATTTTATTTCCGTAAAGGAAAGAAAGCTGCTGCGGCTCACAAAAAGATATGTGAAGTTTATGGTGCTAATTGCTTAACAGAGCGCACGTGTCAGAATTGGTATAAAAAATTCCGTTCTGGAGATTTTTCTCTCAAAGATGAGCACCGTTCTGGTCGGCCTACTGAAGTTGATTAAGACCAAATCAAAGCCATAATTGTAGAGGATCGTCAGATAACTGTTCGAGAAATTGCGGAGAGGCTACATGTATCGCACACAAAACATTTAAAAATGTCTTGAGCTAATTAAAAAGCTTAATATTTGGGTACCTCACGAATTAAAAGAAATTCATTTAACACAAAGAATCAACTTTTGCGATATGCACCTTAGACGAAATGAAACCGACCCTTTCTTAAAAAGAATCATCACTGGTGATGAAAAATGGGTCCTGTATAGTAAGATAGTTCGAAAACTATCATGGAGCAGTCACGATAAACCAGCTCAAACCACATCGAAAGCTGAATTGCATCCAAAAAAGATCATGCTGTCAGTTTGGTGGGATTACAAAGATGTTGTGTTTTTTGAGCTGCTTCCAAGGAACCAAACGATCAAATCGATCAATTCTGATGTTTACTGTCAACAGTTAATAAAACTGGATGAAGCAAAAAAAGGAAAACGGCCAGAATTGTCAAATCGGAAAGGTGTAGTTTTCCACCAAGATAATGCAAGGCCTCACACATCTTTAGCAACCGTGGGAAACTATTGGAGCTTGGCTGGGAAGTGGTGCCACATCCCCCATACAGCCCTGATCTAGCACCATCTGATTACCATTTATTTCGAAGTTTGCAGAATTCTTTGAATGGTAAAACTTTCACAAATGACGATGACCTTCACTCGCACCTGGTTCACTTTTTTGCTGATAAGGACCAGAAATTTTATGAGCGCGGAATCATGCAGCTGAAAGAAAGATGGCAAAAGGTCATTGAGCAAAATGGAAAATATATAATTGATTAAAAACTATTCTTTGTTTAAAAAAAAGTGTTTTATTTTATACTACAAAACCGAAAGTACTTAGTTGCCAACCCAATATTTACAAAGATTCAATTCATTGCATTTTGACACAGCATTTTGAACTGAGAAAAATTTGTGCAAGGTTTGTACCACACAAGCTAACTGTATTCAACATTGTACAGACTTGATTAAAGACTCAAGAAAGGATGAAAACTTCAGATATTCTATTGTAACTGGCGATGAGACATGGCGTTTTCAATATGATTCAGAGACAGAGCGTCAAAGCTCTGAATGGAAGCATCTAAGCGAAGAATGACTGAAAAAAAGCCGTTTGGAGAAGTCAAAACTGATAATAATGTTGACTTCTTTTTATAATTGGAAAGGCATAGTGCACAAAGAATTTGTACCAACTAGTTAAACAATCAATACTGAATATTATCTTGGTGTTATAAAGCATCTTTTGACGTGTATTGGTCGTGTGCGTCCTCAATATCGTGAAAATGGTAGCTGGCGTTTGTTGCATGCTTATAACTGATTTTCTAACTACAAATGCCATTTTAACCATCAACCGTTCACCGTATTCATCGAATTTTGCTCCCTGTGATTTTCGTCTATTCTCAAAACTACATTTGCCGATGAAAGGACAGCGTTGTGCCGACGTTGAAGCCATTAAAAAGGCGTCGCCAGCGATCTTGGGCGTCTATAAAGATGAACTAAAAAATTCATTCGACATATTAATGGACCAAAACGTTGTATTGAAGCCGAAGGCAACTGCTTGGAATAAAATAAATGAATTTTACCAAAGTAGTAAGCTTCGTTTTTATTTTAAAAAAGCTCCATTTTCTCTGAGACAGTCTGTGTATATATATATATATTTCTTAGCAGACAGTTTGATAAGCGAAAACCCAAAAATATTTTCCTGTTAATCCTTGGATTTAAATTCACATATTTTCATATGTTAATTCGGTTTAATGTACACGGCGAAAAATTTATTGCGGATATAAATAACGTTTATGGACATACAAATGTTGCCAACTTACGCTCAACAAAATTTATATCTCGCGAAGATAGTAACCAATACGATAAAATTACAATTCAGGTGGCTATAAAATTATTTTTTTTATTGAGAGATTCGATACGCTTGTCTTAACTGAACGAAATCAGGAAAAAGTAATTTCATAGATGTAAATATCCACCGTTTATTTTAAAAACAGTTACATTTAGTTTTAATGAAATTTACACCAAATATATGGGACTTTCATAAAAGACGGCACGACACTAAGTAACTAATATAGCACGTTATTTATAATCTTCTGTAACAAAAGCGATATTAAATTACAGTTTTATTGCGCCACATTTCATAGCGAAAGTAATTCCCTTTTCAGGAGAGGTTGCTATTGTCAGTGCTACCACAACACGTGGCCATGGAAATGAAGAATGATATCATTTCGCCGGTAGAGGGACAATTTCATAAAATTTATATCCAGAAGCATGAAAATGTCAGGTAAGCTCTACGCAACAGTCCTTTTTCTGTAATAAGATTTTGACGTAGGTTTAGCTAGCTTTAAGTAGGTGTTATTTTTCAATGTTAGTACGTACTCCAACGCGCGGGCGGTTCAATTTCGAAACTACTTTGGCATTATGAAGAACGTAATACTTCCATCAAATTGGAGCGGAATTACACGGGGGATTTCGGTTCGTGAATTCGTTGAAATCGAATATTAAGATGATAAATATCGATGGAGACAGGGGTTAAGGATATTATAACCCCTTTCCGCAGTAATTTTCGTATTCTGTATACGTAGTTTCGACAACTAAGTTGTCATCAGCAACAGATAATTAATCAGTGTCGCTTCTAGAACCATGGCAAAATCCGCACAGAAGCGCAGTGTGTGTTTGGCTCTCGACGACGTATGTCTAGGATGCGTTTCTTTGCGGATTTTGCCGAGATTTCAAGTGCGAGACGGTGATTAATTATCTATTGATGATGACAACTTAGTTGTCGAAGTACTTATACATAATACGAAAATGATTGTGGAAAGGGGTTATATTAACCTTATTTGATTCATCGAATATTAAGAATTAATTCTTTATGTGGGTAACAGAAGAAAGTTATTGCTTGGAATGTAATGAAGGCTCACGGCCGTCTTTGATAGAATAGTAAGCAAAATACAAAATGCAAACCATTTCCTAGTTTATGAATCTACATTAATATAAACTGTAGTTGCAAATGTTTGTCTTTTGTCTTTTGATTTTCGGCTATTAGGGGTAACAAAACAGTTTACACTAACAACGTTTCGGAGAGCTTTTTCCTTCTTTTCAAGTTATTTATTTAATCGTTTTTCTTTTTATATATATATATATATATATATCGGCTTTATATGTATTTATTTGATGGGTTTTAAATTTTTTTTAAATATGTTAGTATTTATACGTACATTTTTTTTTCTGTTGAAAATTATAAATATACAAAATCACAACAAAACTCATTATGGAAGAATTAGAGAATAAAATAACCAAATAATAAATCCTCCCACCAGAAATTGAATAGTTACAAACCAAATGAAGTCACTATACATTTTATTTTTATTTTTATTTATATTTTCTCAACAGAATTTTTTCCATTAATTGGACAAAAGTAATAATAAATACACATAAATGTGTTCAAGAAGGAAATTTCCTAAATCATAACTGAACATAACAATTCTTTGTATATAAGTACCTGACTAACGAAAAAAATATATAATATATGAAAGTACAGAAACAAGCAGAGAAAAAATGAAAACTCAACATTCCCCCCTACTTCTCTTCAATTGCTAGTTTGAGTAAAGCTCCTATGGAGGCATTGTGAATGTCTCCTGCACAAAATATTTTATTAAAATTACTGCACATTACATAGAGCCGATTTAGTATTACATTAGTTCTCGAAGGTGGACAGGAAAATGTAATGTGATAACGAACCGACAAACGAGGAATGTGAAAATTAAATTCTTGAAGGAGTGAAGGACAATCGACGTCATTATGTAAAGGTTTATATAATAATATTAAACCAGTAGAAATGCGTCTGTCTTCTAGCGAGGTGACACCAAATCGTTGAAGCAGTTCCAGCTGGTCATACCTCGTGCTGGATAAAAGCCATCAACTCGAAAGGAGAGATATTTTTAAAACTGTCGTTGCACAGCTTCCAAAGTGTTCTTATGGACATGATAGTAAGGATACCATACCAAAATCACATATTCAAGTTTCGATCTAACTAGCGAAAAATGCAGAGACTCCATTGATTGTATAGAAGTAAACGTTCTACAATTGCGTTTAACAAAACCCAATGACTTCTTCACAGATAAGGCGACGTTTTCGATGTGGTTGACAAACGTGAATTTCTCATCAAATAAAACGCCAAGATCTTTGACTAGATTAGTCCTTGTTAATGAAGTAGCACACAATGAATAGTCGTACCTAATTGGTTGAGCTTCCTTGTGTATGTCATAATCATACATTTAGATAAATTTAACTGTAAACAGTTATTCTCGCGATTTTACAAGAAGACACAATCATTCATATTTTGGATTGAGATAAAAATGATTAAGTCGTCAGTAAAAGCAAATAATTGGACGCAATAACTGATGTAGAATCATTAATATATGTACAAAATAAAAATAAATTCCAGTGCGTATAGTGTAGATACTAAAGTGCTGCTTGTTCATAAGTGGGGCCTATAATTGAATTAAGTCGTATACCGAATATAAATCGTATATGGAAAAAAATTATTCAATCCAAACAGGACGTATTCTAAACCAAACGTTGGCGAGGTTCCACTGTATATTTAACAGGTCGGCTGAAAAGTCCCCGGTCTGACACATAGATGGCGTTACTGTTATTAAATCCATATGTTTTTTAGATAGTACTAACCTTCAAACGAAACGTGTCAAAATTTGATAGCAATCCGACTATTAGTTATTGAGATATTGCGTTAAGAGTGAAGCTACTTTTGTTATTTAAAAAAATGGAAAAAAAAAGAATTTCGTATGTTGATAAAGTACTGCTTTTTGGAGGGAAAAAATACCGTTGAAGCAAAAGCATGGCTTGATGAGGAGTTTCTGGACTCTGCGCCAGGAAAATCAACCATAATTGATTGGTATGCTAAGTTAAAACGTGGTGAAATGAGCACCAAAAACGGCGAACGCAGTGGACGACCAAAAGAGGCTGTCACCGACGAAAACATCAAAAAAGTTCGCAAAATTATTTTAAATGACCGTAAAGTAAAGTTGATCGAGATAGCTGACATCCTAAAGATATCAAAGGAACGTGTTGGACACATCGTGCATTAATATTTTTTGCATGCGGAAGCTCTGTGCAAAATGGGTGCCGCGCGAGCTCACATTCGATCAAAAACAACAACGAGTTGATGATTCTGAGCTGTGTTTGAAGCTGTTAAATCGTAATAAAACCGAGTTTTTGCGTCGATATGTGACAATGGATGAAACATGGATTCATCACTATACTCCAGAGTCCAATCGACAGTCAGCCGAGTGGACTGCATGTGATGAACCGGCTCCAAAGCGTGGAAAAGTTATGGCGTCAGTTTTTTGGGATGCGCATGGAATAATTTTCATAGATTATCTTAAAAAGGGCCAGGCCATTAACAGCGACTATTATACAGCGTTATTGGACCGTTTGAAGAACGAAATCGCAAAAAAACGGCCCCATATGAAGAAGAAGAAAGTGCTGTTTCACCAAGACAATGCACCGTGTCACAAATCAATGAAAACAATGGCCAAATTAAGTGAATTGGGTTTCGAATTACTTCCCCATCCACCGTACTCTCCAGATGTGGCCCCCAGCGACTATTTCCTGTTTGCAGACCTCAAGAGAATGCTCACCGGGAAGAAATTTAGCAGGGATGAGGAGGTGATCGCCGAAACTGAGGCCTATTTCGAGGCTAAAGACAATTCGTACTACAAAAATGGTATCGAAAAGTTGGAAGAACGCTATAATCGGTGTATCGCCCTCGAAGGCAACTATGTTGAATAATAAAATCGAATTTTGCCAAAAAACTGTGTTTTACTATGGTAGACCGGGGACTTTTCAATTCGACTGTTATGAGAAAATTTGCATAAAAAATATTGACTAGTTTATTGTAGCAGTTGGGGAAAGCTTCGATTATATTTTTTGTAATCCAGCTCTTTAATTAAAACTCAATATTATCTATTTCGTGTTCTTGTTAGACTTTAAAATAGGATGTCTTGGGAAAACTTAGATTTAACATCGACCTACGATTCGAACCGAACATTCCCCTTGACATCATGCTCCAAATTGATGATTAAAATCTAAGAAATCGTGAAATTGAACTTCGTACATTGAAAAGAAAAACGAGTTTTCCAGTTTCCCAATCAAACTAATGACTTGATTTTAATATACGCCATTATCTCTATTATAATCTTAAAACTCATAAAACTAATGTTCGCATTATATCAACAAATACATCGTTATTTCACATTCGTAATTCAAACAGTAATTAATGCACATTTTGTGAGTTCATTTAACAAATGTTTCGCAAAAGGTATTTTATTTATCATCCGGCGATTATTAAGTAGCCATTATGGAAACTTTGTTGCATTCGAAATAATAAAACTTCTTTAAATAGCAACGTTAACTTCTTTCTTGTGAAAACGGAAATGAATATGTAATCAGATGAAATGTACATCGTTCTATTACCTAATAATACCACAAACAGGTTTTATATGCAAAGTAGGAGTAATTTTTTATTTCTAAGTTGAGATGCTACAACTGCGCGTGTGGGAAAAATAATTCGGCAAAATGCTAACGCTAACGAAATGTATTCTTAGTGCAAAAATTCAACTAACGAAATCATAATTGGCGACAAATGTCAAGCGTGATTTATTTACAAAATGACTTGTTCATAGCTTTTTTTTAAATGTCTATTTCCACATTAAGTACAATTACAAACAAAAATAATTGCAAATTTAATTTATAATTCACATTTTTAAGTGTTTTTGATTACGAGATTATTTATTTTAACCTTCGAAGTGCCTCATCTTTCCTTTTAAAATGTGAAAAATTACGCGATTATAACAGCATAAATATCCTTCAGTCTTTTAGTTTAGAACACATAAAAAATGGTACACTTTAATTAATCTATTAAGCTTAATATGACCCCACAATTAACTTTCATATTCTGTATACGTATTTCGACAACTAAGTTGTCATCATCAGCAAATTTCTGCTGATTATGACCACGGGAACTCCGAATGTTCGTGGTATGTTAGATAAATCTACCGAAACAATGTCAGGTTTTCTAACAGGGACTTAGCAACTTCGTCTTTTAATAGGAACGCACCCTTAAACGTTTTTCATAATCTGTCAACGTTATAACGTCAGTCAAAGTTAACATTTTTATCATGGTGAATTCACGAACGAGCAACGTTCGAAAATTATTTAAATTACTACCGCAATTATGAGTCGGTGGTCTCAACTTTAAAAGTGCTTACTCCAATTTTCAATCGTAATAATCGTCCCACCAGACTGGCTGTGCGTGCTATAGAGGATAAATTCGAGTCAAAACATTCACTATTACATGTTCTTGTGCCAGTGAGACAACGCACTGGTCAAAGTACCGAAAATATCGCAGCTGTAAGTGCTTCCGTTCAAAATAAGCCAAATCAGTCGATTCTACGCCGTTCACAGAAATTGGGAATCCCTTAGACTACATTGTATCGAATTTTTCGTAAAGATTTTGGCTTATATCCCTTACAAGATCAAATTAACTCAAAAACTGAAGCCTGTTAATTATTCAAAGCGCCGAAATTTCTCCGACTGGGCTCTGGTAAAGTTTGAAGAAAATCCTGAGTTTCATCGAAAAATCATCTTCAGCGACGAAGCTCATTTTTGGCTTAATAGCTTTATCAATAAGCAAAATATGCCTTATTGAACAGCAACAAACCCACATGTGCCTCAAGAGACTCCATTACAACCACAAAAATTGACCGCGTGGTGTGGATTTCATACCGGATGTGTGATTGGACCGTATTTTTTCGTCCATGAAAGTGATCGCCATGTTATGGTCAAAGGAGTCCGCTATCGTGCTATGTCGGAAGACGCATTTTTGGCGTAATGGCTTTGTCAGTAAGCCAAATATGCATTATTGGACTGCAACAAACCCGCCTGTGCTTCAAGAGACTATTACAACCACAAAAAAGTGACCGTGTGGTGTGGGTTTCACGCCTGAGGTGTGATTGGACAATCTTTTTTCGTCGATGAAAATTATCGAAATGTTATGGTCAATGGAGGTCGCTATCGTGCCATGTTGGAAGACTATTTATGGCCAGAATTGGATGGACTTGACATCGGTGATATGTGGTTCCAACAAAATGGTGATACAAGCCGCACAGCAGGTAAAACAATTAATCTATTGAAGGGAAAGTTTGGTAACCGCGTAATCTCGAGAAATGGTCCGGTCGAGTGGCCACCTCGCGATTTAACGCGGTAGGATTTCTTTTTATGGGGTTTACGATAAGTCGATGGTTTATACCAACAACGTTAAAGAATCTCAGGGACAATACGAACGCGAAATTGCCAACGCTCCGGTGAAAGAGAGGGGGAAAAATGACTTCAAAAAATCGATCGCAAACGCGCTCGCGGTGGTTATATGAACGAGATCGAAGTCCATAGTTAAATGTAACATTTGTACTGCACTTGGAATAAATTTCAGCCCAGCATCTTAATTATTCTGTTTTGTTTAAATACAAAATCGTCGATTATTGAAAACCCCTTTACAACAAACATCGATATTCCTTCAATAAAAACGACAATAATACATAATCACTAAGGTTGATATATAACCCCTTTCCACATTAACTTTTGTAATTCTGTATACGCATTTCGACAACTAAGTTGTCATCATCAGCAGATAATTGCAAAGTGTTTTCGTACAGTGTTTTTCGCCGTGGTTTACCAGGTGCGACACTTTGCAATTATCTGCTGATGATGACAACTTAGTTGTCGAAATGCGTATGCAGAATTACAAAAGTTAATGTGGAAAGGGGTTATATATCAATCTTAGTGATTAAGTTAATCGAGCACAGGCTCCATCAAATTCAACGACAGTAATACATTTAAATATGTCTCTATTTTCATAACATTAAAGTAACACATAAAAATTTCAATATAAACTCCGAAAACCCGAAACTTAAATCAACTATGGCATATAAAAATAAATAGACTCACACTGTATGTAGCATACCTTGTAATAATTGCAACAAAATTTATAAAGGTCAAACAAAACAACACCTAGACGAACGTTTAAAAGGACAGAAATACGCAAAAAATATTACCCACTTAAAAAAACATTGTAACTCCACTTCTTATTCATTCAACTTTATCAATATTAAAATTTTAAACAAAGAAACTAATGACAAAGCCCGATCCGTTATAGAAATGATACAAATTAAAAACATTTAGAGTTAAATAAATTCAGGAATTGGCGGTCACCAAAACCAACCATCATAGCAATTAATTAAACCATTCTTAATGTTTGGACGTCTACAAAGTTAAGTCTGACAGGTTAAGTCAGCGTTTTAATTCCATTGTTGACTAAATATAAACATGTTTTTATAGTATCAGCTTTAATAAATATGTCTGTCGCTATTGAACAACAGGATGCTAAACCTTTCTGTTACTGGCCTTCCAAAGTAGATCTCTATTAAAATACTCAAAAATATACAGGGCGTTTGATTTAAAATAAAAAAATATCATTTCCTAAACTGGATGACTTATTC
Organism: Dermolepida albohirtum; assembly: GCA_031893035.1. Taxonomy (NCBI): domain Eukaryota; kingdom Metazoa; phylum Arthropoda; class Insecta; order Coleoptera; family Scarabaeidae; genus Dermolepida; species Dermolepida albohirtum. The sequence goes on along the minus strand of JAVIWB010001941.1, from coordinate 74,933 downwards.
AAACATACCTAAATATGCTCATCGATCAGCTATTTACATTTACTTAAACGTGGCAAATTTTATTAAAATGTAAGTAGGCTTATCAAAGATATTCGAATGAATCCATACATTTTCTTAACTCTGTGTAAATGGGAAGGTATACGTACAATAGATACACGCGCTATATACAGTTATATGCACGAAAGTAGCAGTCCTAAATTAATACTAAATAACATTTACAACGGACAATTCTAATGCAGCTATATTGAAATTATTTAAAATCCCTGAATATATATGGTTTCCGGTAAAGTATCGAATGTAAGGAGGAATTACTGAGCTTTCTAATCATGCGCTGGTATTTGTCTATGCATTAAAATAGCAGTACCATAGCTGGCGCCACTAAACGCAAGCATACAATGTTCTGTCTGTTGCAGAATAATTCAGTAATTTTTCAATCAACTATTTCTGTTGTAATTTGGGCCGAGCAAAACATTGTTCGTCGGAAAAAAGAGCAATAATAATAATAATAATAATAATAATAATGTATATATTTGCCCAACAGATCTTTACAATCCTATTACAGGACAACTTTTAAGTCTAATTACTTCTGCGTTGACTTACAGTGAACACTGAATTTTCTAAATACTTTAAATACTAATTAACACTAAATACTTATTTGTAAGACCCACCACCATAAAAAGTATAAACACACCTATACACTATAAACACTGACGTAAAATCGTTGGTAAAGGACTATAGTTTATATCCACGGCTGTTAAATTATTAAAGTTATTACATATTCGGTAGACCGGCGATCCAATACAGTACATTTGTCCTTGGAATGGGCAGACGAAAGGTGTTCGTTATTCTAGTCGCTTGCCTGGGAATCAAAAAGTTTATCTTTGCTAGAATTTCAGGTTCATCTATTCCATTATGCAGAAGATGGTAAAAAAATTTTATATCATTGCGGTGTCTACGGAGCTCTAATGATTCTATGTTAAATGTAGTTAGTAGATTAATATGGCTGTAGCCCCGAGGAGGATAGTTCCCAAACTGGCGAAAGTAGAGAATTATACTCGATCTACTTAATAGAGGCAAAAGTTATGTCTATACAAAATACGCTCTCATGTTGAACGAAAATGATTGCAAACGCTAATAACTGGAGAAAGGTGAAGGAAAATCGTGATGTAAAAAGGAAAACTAGCCTTAGAGAACACAGAAACATGTGCAAAGAAGACACAGTTCATAAGTTTAACTGCAATTAAAAGTCAGTTACACCTTTGTAAAAGCACCTCTTCTATTAGACGAAGATTGATTCAAGGAAAGTTGCGTGCAAGAAGGCCTAGGAAGGTACCATTATTAAATAAAAAGCAAATACAGAGTAGGTTGTCGTTTGCTCATGAATACGTACAATATGACGAAAAAAAGTGGTGTAATGTACTATGGTCCGATGAATCGTAAATAGTTTTATTTAATTCCGGTCTATATTAACAACATGTACGAATACCACCATTGACGGCATTTCAAGCCCAGTACACCAAAAAGACGGTAAAATTCGGAGGGTCAAGCATCATGCTGTGGAGGTGTTTTTCGTGGTATAGCGTAAGCCCTTTACACAAGATAGAGAACAAAATAAATGCTGATGTCTATGTGAATATATTACAAACTGTGCTTCTACCATATGTAAAGGAAGAAATACCACTAAAATGATTGTATATGCAGGATAACGATCCGAAGCATGTTTCTCGTAAAGCGAAAACATGATTTCGAGATAATAACGTTCACGTTTTATGTTAGCCGGCACAATCGCCAGACTAAACCCCATTGGAAATTTATGGGTAGAGTAGAAAGAGACTGTATCTGCTGCTGAGCCGCAAAATACTGACGATCTGTGTAGAATATGCCAAGCCGAATAGCAATCAATTTCAGCAGAGACATGTAGGTGTCTGGTGAACTCGTTGCACCACAGGTGTCTAGAGGTGATAAACAATAAAGGTCAAACCACAAAATATTAAGTGTTTCAATCCAATTAACTAAGTAAAAATGATATTTGGTTAGTATTTTGGCATGACTGCTATTTTAATGCACAATTTTCTTTTTTTGTCCTTGAAGGTTGTTACATATGAAATGTCGGATTTTGTAAGGAATAAAAAAAGTCTAAATTTAAAAAAATATCAATATTTATTCTGCAAAATAGTCTCCATTTACATCAATAGTTTGTTGCCAAAGGCCTGGAAGCTGAAAAATTCCCTTTGAACAGAAATCTAGGTTTTGACGGCTCACATATTGCTCATACACTGCTATTACAGACTCCCAATCAGGGAAGTCCCTATTTTTTAAGTGATTGTCTAAACTTCGGAAAAAATGAAATTCAGTTGGCGAAAGGTCAGGTGAATAAGGTGGGTGAGGGAGAATTTCGTAACCAAATTCCGAAAGTTTTTGGATTGTCTGTCGTGCAACATGAGGTTTTGCATTATCATGAAGAAGTATGGGTCCATGTCTATTGACTAGTGAGGGCTGCAAGCGGCTCAATTTTCCATGCATAGTTTCCAGTTCGGCATAAGAGGACGCTGCCGTGATGGTTTCACCAGGTTGCAAAAGTGAATAGTGAATAATACCCTTACTGGTCCACCATACAGTCACCATAATCTTTCGCGGGTGAAGTGATGCTCGTGCATGCTGTCTTGGTGCTTCATCTCGATCTAACCATTGTCCTGACAGTTCAACTTTCTGTCGATTAGCCAAAGAGGTAGCCACCTCTAATCGACGGAGCTTATTGGCTTCCGTTAATTGGTGCGGCACCCATCGATTGAGTTTCTTCACTTTGCCAATCGAAGAAAGGTGACGACTAATGGTGGCAATGGACACTTGAAATGTTTCTGCAAGGCTACGCACTGTTGTCGATGGATTACTTTCAACTTCTACACGCAGCTCGTCGTCATTAACGGTGCTACGCACATATCCGCGAGACTCATTTTCCAAATCAAAATTTCCCTGGCTGAATTTTTTAAACCATCGCCGTAATATGCGTTCATTACACGTGGTTTCACCGAACGTCTGATTAATTTCTCGCGTTGCTGCAGGTAAATTGCCCGAATATCTCTTGCCGACAGCATTTCCATAGTGCGATTCAGTTCAGACTGAAGGAAAAAACGGACATTACATTTATAACAACCTGATAAACAGTTTTATTTTCTTTTTGGTATTAAGAAACCTATTTATTTTTGTAGTTATGTAACATGTTGGAATAAAGAGTTCAGTATCCTTGAATTTCTTTTATTAAACGTATAAATTGATATTTCAGCAAATTTCAACCACTTCTATTTTCGTGCACATGACTGTATATTATTTTAGTTTTGTCTGAAGAATGATTAGAAATTTATCAAGAATAAGTATTCCAATTTTAAAGTAGATGTAAAAATATGCATATTATTACTATGACTGACCTAAAATCAATTTATTAATTACCAGTTAACAAAATGTCAAAAGTTTATATTAAATAGAATCATTCGTCAACGTAATGCTTGCTGACAGTTGTAATTTACGCGTCCATCTGTCGATTACAATTTAAACTCCGCCATTCATATAATTTACTTAAATTAGAGTTCTATTGATGGGCCTCTGGCTGGATCAAATATTAATCAAACAGCCGGTATCTGGTTTAATCGGAATTTTTAATTTACTGCGGATTAATTCATTATTGTTAATTTATTATTGTGTGTTGTGCGTATCTCTAATTAATCGATGTTTTTGTAGAGAGCTTAAATTCAAAATTTATGTAATTATTTTTAAATTCCCCTTATCGAGATCTTTTTATGTGTACATAATTTAGAAGTTTAACGAGATATTTGCCGGAGATCAGAAAATTACTATTGACAGTCACTCAAAAGATGAAAAGTTATAATGAGTTAAGGCACGTCACCCCCCGACGATTTAATAAATAACTTTTCCATTTCAAGACGTTTTGAAAGTTAATTACAGATTTTTTGAAGTACTTTTGAGGAAGCAAGACACAATTTTACGAAGCATTTTCAATAAAATTATCAATTATAAACAAAAAAGAAATGTTTCGAAAAAAATTTTATTAAAAATTGAACGAAGTTGACTTTTACTATTTGAACGTTTAATTTAACAGTAATAAAAAGGGGAAAAAATGTTCCATAACTTTCATCCCGGTTGTTGAACTTTTTTTTCGTTTTCATCACGATTAAATTAAGTGTAACTTACGAAGTAAGAAATATTATAGGAAAAAAATGGCTCCTGGTTTAAGATCACTTATTAAATCGCAGATTACTTCAAGTTATCGTAACTACATGTGAAGAACAGAAAGTAATATAAAGCAAAACCCTTCTGATGGAAATCTTTGGGCGTCAAACGTAGTTCAATAATACACGAAAGGTTTACTTTGACGAGGAGTACAATACAGTTTACACGGTTTATAAATACGATAGTTCTCTATTGGTTTTAATAATAAAATCTGATCTACCTTTCAAAATTTCTCTTATGAATGAGTATGATCTAATCATTGTGGATACACTATCTACTAAATCTACAGCTGGAGATGATCTAATTTCTAGTTTCACTATTCGGAGATATCGGCATGCAATAAAAACACCTACATTTTTTGACTGTTGGAAGCGTACTAGAATTTGTCCAGTTCACAAAAAAAGTCATACAGTGCTACTACACAGTCGTCATCCTATTTCAATTTTGTCTTATTTTTCAATTTTTTTTTCTGGTATTTATAAAAGTATTATATATGTTCTTTCTTATATCTTCAACACGACCTTTTGTACCAGGTACATCAACTGTTTCCAGTCTCTTTACTAAAGCATTAAGATTTTCTTGTAAGAATTGAACGAAAATGTCTCACGAGGCAATGTGTAAATACAATAATTGTATCAGTATTTGTGCATAACGTCAACGACTACATCCAATACATATGTGTCTTAAAATAAAATGAATTTCAGTAAGATGTACTAGTTCCAGTGAACCACCATGTATATAGTATCTTTATTACTTATCAAATACTTTGTTTCACTCGTTTTTACTTGTTACTGTACTTGAAGTACTTGTCACGTATTCATTCTAATTAATCATAATAATACTTATATTTCTGTTTCTTGAGAAGTTGCGGACAAACAGGGTCAGGTAGATGTTGTATATACGAAGTTGTCCCGCGTATTCGATACTTTGACTCATTATATATTACATTGCAAACTCTCTTCTTTTGAGTTTTTGCTTATTTTTCTAAATTTAATCGAATCTTACTTGAATAACAGGAGATGTTATGTTTTCTACGATGGTTTTGGTTCCGAGGAATTCATTGCTACTTCTGGGGTTCCTCAGGGCTGTAACATAGGTTCCTTTCTATTTATCCTTTGCGTGAATGATTTACTTTGTTCTCGAACTTGCTCTGTATTGGCTTATGCCTATGATACAAAGTTATACTCTAAAGCCAATAATGCCGATGATGCTGCACACTTACAGCCTACGTAACTGGAATGTTTTTATTGATTGGTGTATTACTATAAAATTAAATATTGACGTGTCTAAACTTTATTCTGTTCCCTACTGCCTTTTTCTTTCCCCTATATATACGCAGTGTAAAATAAATAATCACTATCTATCTACTAAAGATACTATTACTGATCTAGGAGTTCAATTTGTTCAATAGTTTATTTTGTTACTTTAGAGTCATGTAAGAGGCTATCTGTTGAAGTCTGGATCTAATATTTTCTAATGTTGACTCTTCATTTCAAGTTCAACAATCCTATTTCCCTGTTTTTAATGAAGACCCTTACCATCCTAGCCTTGCAGTTTTATTCTACTCTTTACAGTTCTCCTCACCGCCTCGTTTTCCTTCCGCAAATAGTGTTAGATAGATCCGTACTTTTTTCTTCATTTTTTTGTTTATAGCACTCAAGTCTTCATTCAGTCTCCAGCCACTCCTGTTTCCATTTTCTTGTCCGTTTTTAGTATTTTTTTCTCATCCATTAGTACTTGTGGCATGCCCAATATCTAGCATTCTGCTCAGTGACAACTGTTTCATCCTCTGTGCTTTTATAACGTAAGCTTTTTCTGATCGACCAAATTATAACCATAATATCTTCGTTCTTTTTTTCCACTGAGCACATTTTTCCTTGGTTTCCCTATATTTTTCTCACGAGAGTGTTTTCCAATACTTGTGCTTTCTTCTTCATTTTTTTTGTTCAGCGTTCCACTTCAGTCTTCATTCAGAGCTTCCAACTATCCTTTCGATATTCTCTTTCGTCTTTACTAATTTTTCCCATCCATTAGTATTCTTCTGTTATGTCCAGTATTTGGTATTCTAAAGATACTCAGTTTCTTCTCTTTCAGTTTCTGTGTGTACTTTTATAACTTAAGCTTTTTTTGATCGACCAAACTTTTCCACATCCTTGTTCGTTTTTTATTTTCCATTGCGCACATTTTGCATTAGTTTCACTATATTTTTCTCAATAACTTGTTTTCCAATATTTGTGCTTTTTTTCTTCATTTGTTTGTTTAGCTTTCCATTTCAGTCTTCATTCACAGCCTCCAACCATTCTTTTGATTTTCTCGTTCGCCTTTGCCATTTTTTCCCATCTATTATTAGTGTCCTTCTGGCATGTCCAATATTTGCATGCTGAAGACAAGCGTCAATTCTCTCAACCTCCGTGTGTACTTTGATAATTTAAGCTTTTTATGATCGGCCAAACTTTTCCATAACATTTTTATTCGTTTTTTCTTGCATTGCGCACATTTTGCATTAGTTTCACTATATTTTTCTTAGTAGCTTGTTTACCAATATTTGTGCTTTTTTACATTATTCTTTTAGAACACTTAAGTCTTTCTTCACAACTTCCAACAATCTTTGCCATCGGCATTTGTCGATCGTTAACATCCACCAGTATTCTCCTGGCACTTCTAGCATTCTCCTCTATTATATAACCTATATTTCTGATCAACAATATCTTTGCACGTTCTTCTTTTAGATTATCCACTATTCATCTTAACTCTTAATAGCTTCATATCTCAAATTATTTCCCATAACAATACAGTACTAATGATGCTGTATTGTAATATTTTTTGATTTGGAGACGTAGCTCTTTTTTTTACTCCCATAACGTTTTATTCTTCTTAAAAGTGTTCATTAAATTTCTATTTCTTCGACAATTTTTACATTTATTAATATTAGGTGCGCAACTAAGTTCTCGCTGTTTTTTGATGAAAATGCAACTTTATTGTGAAAAAATGTTTACAAATGAATCATTCAAAATATTGCCCATCGCTAGCGACAACTTTTTCCCATCTTTCTGGCAGAGCTCGAATACCGTCACGGTAGAAGTGTTCGTCTTCTGAGGTTATTCACGAATCAAGCCATTTTGAGATGTCTTCATATGAGCGGAACTGCTGATTAGCCAGACCATGTGCCATCGAATGGAGCAAGTAATAATCGGACGGCGCAATATCTGGGGAATATGGCGGGTGGCGTAGGACCTCCCATTTGAGCGTTTCTAAGTAGGTTTTAATGGGTTTGGCAACGTGAGGCCGAACGTAGTCATGCTGTAGAATCATCTTTTCGTGCCTCTGCGCGTATTGTGGCCGCTTTTCGCGCAGTACTCGGCTCAATCGCATCAATTGAGTTCGATACCGTTCCCCAGTGATGGTTTCGTTCGGTTTCAACAGCTCCTAATAAATAACACCGCCCTGATCCCACCAAATACGCAGCAAAACAATCGTAGCGTGAATATTCGGCTGAACCGACGACGTAGAAGCATGACCGGGCAGTCCCCATGATTTTGTTCTCTTTGGGTTGCTGTAATGAACCCATTTTTCATCACCCGTAACGATGCGATGAAGAAAACCCTTCCTTTCTTGCCGCTGGAGCAGTCGTTCGCAGGCGAAGAAACGACGCTTAACGTCTCTTGGCTTCAAATCATAAGGAACCCAAGTTCCTTGTTTTTGAATCATTCCCAACGCATGCAATCGCTGAGAAATGGCTTGGCGGGTAACTCCTAATGCTGAAGCAAGCTCTTTTTGCGTTTGGCACGGATCCTCATCGAGCAATGCCTCCAATTCAGCGTCTTCGAAGGTGTTTGGTCTTCCTTCACGCGAACGTTCGTCAACATCGAAATCACCGTCTTTGAAGCGACGGAACCAATCACAGCACGTTATTTCACTAAGAGCAGCATCTCCGTAAACATTTTGGAGTTCTCGATGCGCTTCAGCCGCCGTTTTCTTCGAATGAAAGAAGAAAAGCAACGCTTCCCGCAAATGACGATTGTTTGGCACAAAATCAGACATTTTCACACAACTAAAAGTATATGACGCAAAAACAAAATCACTAATGTGTCAAAGCGGTTTGTTTACCATATGTCTAAGCTTGGTTCATGACGTTTTGGTTATGTCACAATCGACCAGCACTTACAACTGGAGCCATCTCTTGAAAAACAGCGAGAACTTAGTTGCGCACCTAATATAATTAGGATTATATGATTAAAAAATATTTACTAAATTACTTTCCCTTTTGAACAGATCTCATATTAATATCGGTTTCAGAGCTTTACTTAAAATGCGAGATATACGCTTGATTATATGTATTATACATTTAAACCAATGACTGCAGACCAAAATATATCATTAACGGTGTTTTAATTAAAGGGGAACAGCGTTGTTGGACCATAAACTAATTTTCAATGGCAAGTTCGTAGACAATTATATTTTTACCGTGACTTCATTCAAAGACATTTATGTGAACCGAACAATGGTATTCTTCAAGACAAAAAAACACGTTTCCTTAAGCATTTTTCTTTATTCACCAAAAGAAAATTCCGTAATTAATAGTATTATTGTTCGTTACTTATTTCAGAGCAGCGATTAATTTACATTCTAGCATGAACCTAGTAATTCCCAGTATTCCGCGCAGTCAAAAGCAAATTAATTTTTCTACAGGAAGTAAACTTCATTTTTTTAATGTGTACATATTACGGAGTAATAAATCACTCACGTCACGCGTTACATTTTTCATCCGCTGGATAATTTTGCAGGTAGCATGTGCAGGTACTTTGGCAAAATAAAATATTTGCATATTTTATTCCAAAAGTTACAAGCGATGATTTGTTACGTACATTTTTACATACAAATTTGCCATTAAATTTATTCATTTTATGTTAATCAATAAGTCACTTCTTGGAAATGGAGTAAATACCATTTCAAAAATAAATGTGATGCCAAGAGCACTATATTTAACTCCTTGAAATTGTAACAATTTGTATACGCGAAAATGATTGTGTATATATTTCGTTGTTAATAAACTGGAATTACTGAACACAAGTCAAAGTCATTTCGAATTAAATTATATTTTAAAATGCTCTCTCCAGTTGAATTGCTCCCACACGAAAATATTTTCGCACTCACATATAGTTAGGTACAAAATCTCATTCTATAACAAATTTATTTACCGCGATAAACGATATTATATTATGCTCTATAATTGAAAGAAAATTATACAGGATGTAAACTATATACGTCGACGTCCATTAATACGAGCGGTGTTTCCAATATTCTGGGAATTGGTGCTATAATTAAATAACGCAGAACTTATACGCAATGTTATTGATGCCAGACAAGTCTTGACATGTTTATGCAATTATCTAGTGCAACATTGTTCAGTCTGATTCAGGTATTCGACTGATGTAGACGCGTTTTAGTAACACTGTTTTTGTAACCATGGAACACGCGGCAAAATCTCAAAATGAAATAATTTTCTTTTTGTGGAAAGAAGATGTGAAAACGTCAGACATTATTAGTCGTCTGCAAAGAGTATTTGGTGAATCTGCATAATCCAAAAGTACTGTTTATCGGTGGATCGATCGTTTTAAAGCTGGTAGAACATCACTAGAAGACGATCCACGCAGTGGGCGGCCAAGCACGTCGGTGAATGAAAGAAACATTACTGCCGTCGAAAATCTACTGAAAGACGACAGGCGAATGACTATCCGTCAAATTAGTGTACACCTAGGAATAAGTACACTACAAGTTCATGACATCTTGCATAATTGCTTGGGCGTTAGCAGAGTTTTGGCGCGCTGGATGCCAAGGCTATTGGGACCAGAACAGAAACTCCATAGGTCCGATACTTGTCGTCAACTTCAAGAGCTGTTAGCCCGTTACGGTGAAGAATTTTGGCAACGAACAATAACCACTGACGAAACGTGGATTCCTTATTTCAATCCTGACACGAAAAGTCAATCCAAAGGCGCAAACCTGAAGAAGGGCCTCCACTTAAGGCGCGTGCAGTTCCGTCTGTTAGAAAGGTAATGCTTACTGTATTCTGGGATTGCGAAGGGATTATTTTCATGGATTATCTGCCGAGAGGTACTACAATTAATGAAGAATATTATTCAAATTTATTATCCGGACCACTGCGGCAGGCACTAGTCAAAAGACGGCCTGGAAAGTTGCAACAGGATAATGCGAGACCACACACCGCAAGAAAAACGAAGGATGTTTTGAACGATTTACGATGGGAATTGCTGCTGCACCCACTTTATGCCACGGATCTTGCACCCAGTGATTACCATCTGTTCCCAGATTTGAAAAAACCCTTACGGGATGTTCGATTTGAAAGTTTAACTCACGTAAAACGTGCCATAAATAGGTGGATCGACAAGACACCGAAACACTTCTTTGAGGACGGCTTAAAAAAAATTAGTTTATCGTTGGGCTAAATGTATTCAGTTAAATGGAGATTATGTTGAAAAACGACATTGTAATATTGACGAAAAATAACAAAATTATATGTAATTTCCAGAACTTTGGAAACATCCTTCGTATATAATAAATAAGCAAGACAAATCTTCAAGCAATGTTATTCTATCGAAACTTTAATTTTTACGAAAATTTTGGAATACAAACTTTTCAAATACGGTCCTGTATTCAGATTAAATCTAAATAAATAGAAATTATAAGTTCTCGATTCAAGAACAGGTATTTATTTGTTCACGTTCACGAAAAATTCCCCTTCCACATTTCTCGAGAGTCTTTATGTGTCAGCTGTTCTGTTATTTTTATAAGTTGCAAACCGTTGACTTTTGTAACATCACGAAGTAAATACAATATCAAGTTTGTAAATTCTTTTATTGTAAATTGTAATTATATAATAATATTTAGAATATTAAATTCTCTCCAAGAAATAATAAATTACCCGGGCACATGTTTTTGGATTTTCATTTGAAATATTCAAAACTTCCTCCGCATCTAGTACTCTGTGTGGTCTTTCACGGCCACAGCCTTCACGACTTCGGTGCAATATATCACGATCTCGCTTTCTGAATACCGTTTGTAAGATTAAATCACTTGAAGGACATCTTCGCCTTTCAGAAATACTACTAGCTTTTACATTTCCACCTCTTTCACCTGTTGTATAGTAAGGCAATATCTACTTCATGGTTGATAACAGACTAACTTCTGACTTACAATATACATTATCGTATCTAAAATTCTCGCTACTACCCTTAAAATCGCACCCACTGCGCATAAAATCGTATCATCAGATTAGTTATCTTATAAATTAATTCTAAATTCTATTATATATATATATATATAGATATACGAGGGAGCGTTTTTATATTCGCGGAATGGGGGACAAGGGGTGGAAATAAAAAAACCAAATTATTTTTCTTTTTCAATATATTCACCTGCAAGACGGATACATTTTTCACATCTTTCAATTAATTTATTTATACCCTCATAAAAAAATGATTTCTCTTTATCTGCAAAATACGCCGAAACTGCCTCCTTGACTTCATCATCGGCAGTAAATTTTTTACCCCGCAGCTCTTTTTTCATTTTCGGAAACAGGTAATAATCACTCGGGGCCAGGTCTGGGCTGTAGGGTGGGTGATTCACAATTTCGAAGCCCACCTTATGCAGGGCAGCTAACGCAACGCGGCTCTTGTGGACGGGCGCGTTGTCGTGCAAAAGCAGAACACCTTTTGTCAATTTTCCCCGTCTTTTCTCTTTAATGGCTTCTTTTAGTCGCTCTAATATTGAAGCGTAATATTCTCCGGTTATAGAAACACCTTTATCTTTATAATCAATCAACAATATTCCTTCCGAGTCCCAAAATACCGATGCCATGTGTTTCCCAGCTGATTGTGACACTTTAAATTTCTTGGGAGGTGCTGTGCCCTTTTTATGCCACTGCATGGACTCAGGTTCATAATGATGAACCCAAGTTTCGTCTCCAGTAACAATTCCACTCAATACACCATTCTTGTCTTCATTACAGAGGTCCAAATATGCACGCGAACACTCTACGCGCTGTTGTTTTTGCGGCGGCGTGAGCATTCTCGGCACCCATCTTGCGCTGACCTTAGACATGCCGAGATGATCGTGTAGGATTTTAAAAATTGTTGTATCGGATACTCCAACCATTTCTGCGAGTTGTTTCTTCTTTAGTCGAGCATCTTCGAGTACAATTTGTTCAACTTTTTGGATAAGTGCAGGCGTGGTCACCTCAATGCTCCTGCCCGGCCTCGGGTCGTCTTCAAGGGATTCCCTTCCTTGTTTAAATAAACTATGCCACTTGTACACCATGGTTTTTCCTGGACAAGAGTCGCCGTAAACCAATGACATCTCATTTATTATGGTCGCGACTGATTTTCCTTGCCTGGTAAGGAACTTTATAACGGCACGATATTCGATTTTTTCCATATTTCACTTTTCACTCCTGATTATGTTACTTGGTTGACGATAGCTCAAAGACTAACTGTCTAATAACAATGAAACTTCGTATTTATACTAATCATGAGTCGCTGCACAGGCCACGCCCCCAATGCGCCTACTCACCCCTCTACAACCCGCTCATTCCGCGAATATAAAAACGTATGTAGATAGATAGATATAGTGATGCGCGTAATATGCAAATAATTCTTTTCTTTGATTTTATCTATTCCTAATAAATAAACTATATGCTATTACTATATTTACACGAATACAAATCTTTTACCTTCAGAAAAAAATGTGTTTTTGTACTACTGTGTTATGAATCAGACATACTCTAAATGTCAAAGTTTTGTTCACAAAACAAGTTACAAAGACCATCGTACGTGAATTCGGCAAATATATTTTGGTGTACATCGTAAACCTTTTTGTGGTACCTATATATGGTCGTATAAAAGGCTTATTTACCTTCCATGTCTTTCAATTTTACTCGGCGATCGTTCATCACGATTTCATGGACTTTTTCAATTGTCTCTTCACCAGTTGCTATTTTTGGTATGTCAGAATATGGTGCGCCCTTTATACTTGTTCTACCGTGTTTAAATCCAGCAATCCAGTTTGAAATTTTGCAAACAATGGAGAAAATACACCACGAACTTTGTTTAACTGAGCTTTTATTTATTTTTTAGCATTTAAGCTTTTCAAAAAGAAATGCCTTATCATTGCATTAGATTTTATTATAATAATAATTAGGAAAATGGATCGAATTGTTTACTTAGGTCAATAGTAACGGCGTGCGTTTATGCGCAATCTGTTTGAAAATTTGACAGAAATTGTACGAAAACGTGCGCTTACAAGATAAGTGATCAGTACACGGTTAGTGCCATCTTCTGGTTCGTTCTAGAAGCATTTTATTTTATCTTTGTATATAATTAAATATGTCATTTTACAAAATTTTTAATCAGTATATGTAAATGCGATAAAAAATTTTATCAGATTCAAGTGGAAGTGGATGTAATATACTGACTTTTTCCTTGTACAGACTTCCGTTTTGAATACCAGTGTTGAACAAGATAATGTGTCATTAATGCAAGAACCGGTGTACATATACAATATATAGTCTGTTGCAGAGAAAACTGAACTTTAAAAAAAATATGCTTCGGTAAGGTAGATCTTTCACCAATGTTATGTCAAAATATCAAGACATTTGCATCATTAGAAGCAGAGAAATTACGCATAAAGTAACAGTGTGTATTTGACATTGGTCGAAAAATGAATTTTGAACAAAGAGCAAATATTCAGTTCTGTTTTAAACTCGGTAAATTGTAAATTTATCAAAAATTAGCCGAAATCTTCATTGCGATACGTGGAAATGGAGTTAAATATTTCCAAAGATTCAATTCATCGCATTTTGACACTTCATTTGGGACTAAGAAAGATTTGTGCATGGTTTGTATCACACAAAACTAAATTGAACATGGAACAGACTTAAATAAAAACTCTAAAAAGGACTAAAGCTTCTGGTATTCTATTGTAACTGGCGATGACACGTGGTGTTTTCAATATGATCCAGAGACCAAGCGTCAACGCTCTGAATAGACACATCCAAGCAAATAAAGACCGAAAGAAAGCTATTCGGAGAACTCAAAAGTGACAATGTTGATTTGTTTTTATGATTTGAAAGGCATGGTGCACAAAGAGTTTGTACCAACTAGTCTAACAGTCAATGCTATATATTATCTTGGTGTTATGGAGCGTCTTTTAGCGCGTATTCATCATGTGCGCCCTCAATAACGTGATAGTAATAGTAGCTGGTGTGTGTTACATGATAATGCACCATCTAATCGCTCAACGTTTATCACTGATTTTCTAACTACAAATGGCATTTTTTAACCATTCACGGATTTGGCCCCTGTGATTTCTGTCTATTCTCCAAACTATTGGGTTGGCAACTAAATACTTTTTTGAAAAAGTCCATGAAATCGTGATGAACGATCGCCGAGTAAAATTGAAAGACATGGAAGGTAAATAAGCCTTTTATATGACCATATATAGGTACCACAAAAAGGTTTACGATGTACACCAAAATATATCTGCCGAATTCACGTACGATGGTCTTTGTAACTTGTTTGTAAACAAAACTTTGACATTTAGAGTATGTCTGATTCATAACACAGTAGCACAAAAACACATTTTTTTCTGAAGATAGAAGATTTGTATTCGTGCAGATATAGTAACAGAATATAGTTTATTTATTAGGAATAAATAAAATCAAAGAAAAGAATTATTTGTATATTACGCGCATCACTATATCTATCTATCTACATATATCTATATATACATATAAATTGGGTTGGCAACTAAATACATTTGGTTTTTACTGATAGAGAGCGTTGCTTTATTTTTTGTATAACGTATGTATGTCAGTGCTGTACTTTACCGTCTGTCGCGTGATACTAGTCACATTGACGTAACTTCAGAAGCAAGTAGTGCGTGATTTTTATTAAAGCTATTAGTTGTGGGTTAATTTTAAATGAAGTGCAGAAACGAACATTTTCGACATATTTTACTATTTTATTTCCGTAAAGGAAAGAAAGCTGCTGCGGCTCACAAAAAGATATGTGAAGTTTATGGTGCTAATTGCTTAACAGAGCGCACGTGTCAGAATTGGTATAAAAAATTCCGTTCTGGAGATTTTTCCCTCAAAGATGAGCAACGTTCTGGTTGGCCTACTGAAATTGATGATGACCAAATCAAAGTCATAATTGAAGAGGATCGTCATGTAACTGTTCGAGAGGTTGCGGAGAGGCTGCATGTATCGCACACAACAATTGAAAAACATTTAAAATGTCTTGGGCTAGTTAAGAAGCTTGATATTTGGGTACTTCACCAATTGAAAGAAATTCATTTAACACAAAGAATCAACTTTTGCGATATGCACCTTAGACGAAATGAAACCGACCCTTTCTTAAAAAGAATCATCACTGGTGATGAAAAATGGGTCGTGTACAGTAACATAGTTCGAAAATGGTCATGGAGCAAACACGATAAACCAGCTCAAGCCACATCGAAAGCTGAATTGCATCCAAAAAAGGTCATGCTCTCACTTTGGTGGGATTACAAAAGTGTTGTGTTTTTTGAGCTGCTTCCAAGGAACCAAACGATCAATTCTGATGTTTACTGTCAACAATTAATAAAATTGGATGAAGCAATCAAAGGAAAACGGCCAGAATTGTCAAATCGGAAAGGTGTAGTTTTCCACCAAGATAATGCAAGGCCTCACACATCTTTGGCAACTCGTGGGAAACTATTGGAGCTTGGCTGGGAAGTGATGCCACATTCCCCATACAGCCCTGATCTAGCACCATCTGATTACCATTTATTTCGAAGTTTGCAGAATTCTTTGAATAGTAAAACTTTCACAAATGACGATGACCTTCACTCGCACCTGGTTCAGTTTTTTGCTGATAAGGACCAGAAATTTTATGAGCGCGAAATCATGCAGCTGAAAGAAAGATGGCAAAAGGTCATTGAGCAAAATGGAAAATATATAATTGATTAAAAACTATTCTTTGTTTAAAAAAAAGTGTTTTATTTTATACTAATGAAAGGACAGCATTATGCCGACGTCAAAGCCATTAAAAAGCGCCGACAATAATCTTAAAGGACATCTTTAGAGACGAACTTAAAAATTAATTCGACATGTTAATTAACCGTGCAAGACGTTGTATCAAAGCCGAAGGTGACTACTTTGAATAAAATAAATAAATTTTACCAAAATAGTAAGCTTTTGTTTTTATTTAAAAAAAGTTCCGTTTTCTCTGCGACAGACTGTGTATTCGCAGTTATATTTGTCATTTTCCATAATTTTCGCAGCCTCTAAGTTAAACCTAACAAAATCTACTGATAGACATACTTATACATTGCCCAAGTAAGAACTTAGACAAGCACACTGCCTTAATGAATATTTATTAGATGAATTATCACTACCAACTTGGGAAAAATTGTTACCAACGTACACGAAACTCAAGTAACACCATAGTACCTTTCGCAAATTGTTTACATAAAGGAAACCCTAGATAATGAGAGAATAACCCCAGCCGCTATATACTTAATAAGTTTACCAGCGAACGAGTAAACTTAAACTCGGAGCATTCAACTTCGCACTTAACCGTTGAGTATTAATTTTAAAGTTAATGCCGCCAACTTTACCGTATCTCGTTGGAAACAAACAGGATCTTCAACGGCAATTCTTGGCATAGTTCAGTTAATTGTGTATTGTTTTAAAGTTGGAATTGAACTCTCGGAAAGTTTTAAAACCTTTTACTGCATTAAGAGAATGTGTTTCAGATTCTGCACTTAACTAAAACGAGAAAAGTAGATATTTATTTTCACTGAGAACTTGTAACTGATTGCTTATGCTTGGGCATTCTTGTCGTGATTTGAATTTAGTTTAAAGAAAACGGTAATGTAAAAAATACGAAAGTTTATTTTATTGTTTTGTGTGCTTTTCGGTTAGGTTTTGTTATATTTCTTCTTTGACTTTAGTGGAAGTTTGTATAACTGTATTTTTCGGTGTGAATTAAGATCGCCTGGATCATCGGCATAGCGTTCCCCAAGGATCCGTTCTGGGAGCCTTGTTGTTTGTAGTCTATATGAACTATTTACTGTGTAGTATTGATGCCAGGCGTTATGTAACCTATAGATACGTAATAATAATATAAATAACTTTATATACAGGTTGGTAGAAAAGTTTTGAAAGCAAAAATGAAACAATGTGAATTTTTTAATGAAATTAGCTTTTTATTCAATGTAATCTCCCTCAACTTCAATACATTTATTCCAATGATCTTAAAATAATTTTATACCATCTCTGTAATGATTTTCTGGAAACTCTGCAAAATACTGTTCCACGGCTGAAATACCTTCTTCATTCGATGAAAAACGCTTTCCACGAATGAATTGTTTCAAGTTTCTGAAGAGGTAGTAATCACTCGGAGCCAAATCTGGTGAATACGGTGGTTGTTCTAGCAATTCGTACTTTAATTCATTCAATTTTAGCCATCGTCAAAACACTTTTGTGTGAAGGCGCATTGTCTTGATGAAAACTTATTTTTTTTTTCGCCAAACCAGGCCTTTTTTCACGAATTTTTGCATCCAGTTGATCTAAAAGGTTACAATAATACTCTGAGTTAATTATTTTACCTTTTTCAAGACAGTCAATCAATAAAATTCTTTTTTCATCGCAAAACACTGATGCCATAACCTTTTTTGCCGATCGTCCTGACCTCTTTTGGAGTTGAACAACAAACCGCAGTCCACTGTAATCGTTCTTATTTCAATTTAGGATCATGGTGGTAGATCCAAGTCTCATCCGTAGTTATAAAACGACGTAAGAAATCGGTTTTATTCCGCTTGAAACGCACCAAGTTACGCTGAGAAATTTGTTTTCGATCCAGTTTTTGTTGAATTGTTAACGAATGCGGCACTAACTTTCCAAACAGCTTTTTGATATGTAATTCTTCATGTAAAATATGGAGTACTCGTTCGTCTGAGATGCCTATGCTATCAGCAATTTCACACTTAGTCAAATTCGGATCTTCGCTAACCATATTATGTACTTGCTCAATGATTTCTGCTGTTGTTGCAGTTTGCGGTCGTCCACTATGTGGTTCATCTTGAATGCTTGTACGACCACGTTTAAACTCTAAAACCCATCGATGTACTAGTAGAAATGAAGGAGCACATTCCTTTAACACGTTCACCATTTTTGTATGATGATAAACCTTCCAAAACAAAGAATTTTATCACAGCGCGATATTCAGTTTTTCCATTGTTAAAAAATACACCGACACGTCTAATTCAAATGGATTGCTAACAATGAATGAATTGACAGATCGAGATAAAATTTTTAGTGTGTTCATATGACACATGAAATATTAAAATGGCGTATTAATTTTGATTCCTCTTCTGCTTAATAGGTGTCGCTTTCAAAACTTTTCTACCGACCTGTATACCTTACTTGTCAACGCCTGTTTACAGTAATTTTCCATTTGTAAACTGTTCCCAGAACATTAAGGATGTATGCTAAGGTTCTCATGAACTCATACAAATGCTCACAAAAACACGGCATGGAGGTAACCTTGTGGCTTTAACATCAAAAAGATTCATTCCACTTTTAATCATTGTCAAAGCAAATATGTAATAGTCCTGCGTTCGATTGTTTTCATAACTTTGTAGTGATACATATGTACATATCAAATATCGTAATCATTTTGTAAACAGCTTTTAAACAAAGAAGCGTTTTTTTACAAAGTTGTGCAAAATGATTATTTAATTCCAGGACTATAATATTTGCGGGTGATACAATTTTTCTAGAAGCAAATAATGAAATAAGTAATGTCGATGCTGTTACCGATGTATCAGGTTGTAACATAAATCCTGTCCGAAAATTTGTAAAACTTGTTTATTAAACTTTTGTACAAAGTTTTTATTTATCAATCGTCAATGTATTTTCCCTCATTATTTATTACCGCTAGCCATCTTTCAGGTAACATATGAATTCCTCTACGGAAAAATTCTTCGGATTTTGAATTAAAAAATAAAGTTACTGCGGTTTAAACATCTTCTTGGGAATTGAAGCTTTTTCCATCAAGGTGGTTTTGTAAGCTTCGAAATAAGTGGTAATCCGTAGGAGCAAGGTCTGGGGAGTACGGTGGATGTGAAATTTTTTCCCAGCCAAGTTCTTCCAATTTCTGAGAAGTGATGCGAGCCGTATGTGGGCGGGCATTATCTTGATGGAACAGAACACCGCGTCGATTGACCAGTGCTGGGCGTTTTTTTTCGCAGGGCTTCCATTAAACGGTCGAGTTGCTGACAGTAAAGTGCGGCAGTGATGGTTTCGTTCATTCCCAGCATCTCAAAATGAATTACACCTTTAATATCCCACCAAACACAGAGCAATGTTTTCATTGGATGCAGTCCAGCTTTAGGCGTTTGCACCGCCTTCTCACCAGGACTAAGCCATTGATGATGACGCTTAATATTTTTGTATTGCACCCACTTTTCATCTCCGGTAACAATTTGATTTAAAAACGGAGCACGGAGATGACGAGAGTGCATTGAAATGCACACATCAATACGATGTTGGAGTTGTGCTGGCGATAGTTCATGCGGTACCCATTTTCCTAATTTTACCACTTTTCCCAATGATTGCAAATGACGATGTATAGTCATACGACTTACGTCAAATTCTTGTGCAAGTTCTCGCACTGTTGTAAATGGATTATTTTCAACCCGAGTTCGAAGGACCTCCCTATCAAATCCAGAAGGCCGCCCGGTACGCTCGTCATCCTTCAAACTTAAGTCACCGTTTCGAAACTTTTCAAACCATCTCCAACACATCCGTTCACTAACAACATCATTGCCATAGACACCTTGAATGTTTCTAGCCGACTCACTCGCGTTATTTCCTTTTTTGTATTCGTAAAGCATAACATGTCGAATATGTTCTTTTGTCACTTCCATCTTTAATGGACGAAAAAGAAATTGAGAACAATATGTACACTCTTCAAAAGTTGCAGAAGTACTGACTAACTTATTGCGAATAAACCAATATGACTCATATTGCAGAGATTTCGCAACGTTTCGTCGTAATGCGTATATATGCGAGTTGCTGCGAGAATCGGACAGAATATATGTTACAACCTGATACAATGGCAATCAAACATCTGATTTTCTACAAATAAATTAATCCTGAAGGTTGCTAAGACATGTTGCATGTATTTTGAGAATAGGTCTACTACTAACTTGGTGAGTGTTAGTTTCTTGGGTACTTTTTTGGATCCTGAATTGAGAAGGTATCAAATTGACAAACTGTCTTCAATATTATCTCGCAGTATTTATCCCTTTAGCAAACTTACATATGCAGCCGAAGTTGGAGTGGCTTCTGTTGCTTACCATTCATTTTTTCACTGGCGCATGTCCTATGCTATTGAAACTTGAGGAAATTCTGAAGAAGCTAATAAGATCTATCTGCTTCTGGGTTTCCGGGCTGGAACCGCGTCACTAGTATATCTGCCGACGTTTCGTACCCATTTGTATGGGACATCTTCAGGGCTGAACTACTGCACTGAAACTGGTGTAAGTCGATGGGGGACGTGTTTATATATGGATAATGGGTCATGGGTCAATGGAGCGTTACGGTTACGGTTGGGTCGATTAGAGATGCAGGATTGCCAAGCATTATGTAGGGGGTAGCCATCATCGCGGTTAAGATTATTGGGGTGCTTAAAGATCTCTATAGTTTCACGGATTTTGCGACCATAGAAGTGGTTAGTGCGGGATAGGATCTTGGTTGAATTAAACTGAATATGGTGCCCGGTTTCCAGTCTATGCTCGGCAAGTGCAGAACCGGCTATGCGCAGCAACCTAGTACAACGCTCATGTTCAGAAACACGAGTGCCGACAGACCGCTTTGTTTCACCAATATATGCCCTGCCGCATGAACAAGGCATCTCTAATCGACCCAACCGTAACCGTAACGCTCCATTGACCCATGACCCATTATCCATATATAAACACGTCCCCCATCGACTTACACCAGTTTCAATGCAGTAGTTCAGCCCTGAAGATGTCCCATACAAATGGGTACGAAACGTCGGCAGATATACTAGTGACGCGGTTCCAGCCCGGAAACCCAGAAGCAGATAGCATGGACCACGACCGCGGAAGTCTACGTACCAAATTAAGCTAATAAGATCTTTTTACGTCGTTTGCTACGTTTTAATGATCATTGCAGGCAGCATTTTATAAGTAGCAGAATTATGTCATTTTATTCAACATTTATCTACCATATTCTGCTTTACATGCTCAAGCATATAGGGGACTTTGGTAATCGTAGTGATATTCACGGTCATAACACTAGAAACAAGGATCAATTACACGGCCAGTTCTTTAGACTTTTTCGAAAACTTGGAGAAACAGTATCCAGACTGGACTCTACAACAAATTACCGCTACCTTTAAGAAATATTGGCATGGATTCATTCAAAAAACGGATTAGGACTTTACTGATTGTCATGTGTCAGAAATGAGAATGAATTATGTATTTGCAAAGATTCAATTCATTACATTTTGACACAGCGTTTGGGACTGAGAAAGATTTGTGCAAGGTTTGTACCACACAAGCTAACTGAATTCAACATTGTACAGACTTGATTAAAGGCTCAAGAAAGGACGAAAACTTCAGGGACCTATTGTAATTGGTGATGAGACGTTGTGTTTTCGATATGATCCAGGCACCAAGCGTCAAAGCTCTGAATAGAAGCATCCAAGCGAAGAAAGACCGAAAAAAAGCCGCTCGTAGTAGTCGAAAGTGAAGACAATGTTGATTTGTTTTTATGATTCGAAATGTATAGTACACGAAGAGTTTGTACCAACTAGTCAAAAAATCACTATATTATTTTGGTGTTACTAAGCGTCTTTTGACGCGTATGCGTCGTGTGCGCCCTCATCACCGTGAAAATGGTAGCTGGTGTTTATTACACGATAAAGCACCATCTCATCGCTCGTCGCTTATCACTGATTTTCTAACTGACATTTTAACTTTTGGGTCTGGGAAAAAGTTCGTGGCGTTTTTCCCGATAGATGGCATTGGTTGCCGATAACTAAAGAACAACAAGTCACAGCGACACCACCGACGGCTCGTTTTTTAGATGACCTTCCGAACGTTAGTTTGAGCGTAGAAACATTGTAATCGGTGCAGTGGTTGGAAAGTTATTCGCACTTGAAAATGGAGAAGAATAATGAGAAATTTCGCTATATTCTGCAATATTATTATGATAAGGGGAAGAACGCTGCGCAGGCTTGTGATAAAATTTGTGCTGTGTACGGTGAAGGTACTTTATCGAAATCTGTTGCGCGGAAATGGTTCGCTCGCTTTCGTTCTGGAAATTTCAATGTGAAAGATGAGTCACGCTGCGGTCGTCCAATCACTGAAAAATCTGATGAAATTCTTGAAAAAGTCCAACAAGATAAGCATATCAGCAGTGTCGATATTGGCATGGAGCTAGGCATTGACCACAAAACTGTTTTGAACCATTTACACAAAGCTGGTTACAAAAAAAAGCTTGACGTATGGGTTCCTCATGAGTTGAGCGTGAAAAACATGATGGACCGAATTAACATCTGCGATGCGCTACTGAAACGGAATGAAATCGAGCCGTTTCTGAAACGTTTAATAACCGGAGATGAAAAATGGATTACGTACGATAATCGGAAGCGTAAAAGATCGTGGATAAAGGATGGTGAGCCGTCACAAGCGTTCGCTAAGCCAACATTGACGCCAAAAAAAGTGATGCTGTGTGTATGGTGGGACTGGAGGGGAATCGTCCACTACGAGCTACTTCCAACTGGTCAGACGATTGATTCTCAACTCTACTGTGCACAACTAGAGAGATTACGCCAGGCGATTGAAAGAAAACGGCCCGAATTGATTAATAGGAAAGGTGTTGTCTTCCATCATGACAACGCCCGACCACACACTTCTTTGATGACCCGTCAAAAATTGAGAGAGTTTGGTTGGGAAGTTTTGATGCACCCACCTTACAGTCCGGATATAGCACCCTCTGACTATCATCTGTTTCGATCTCTGCAGAACTCTCTCAATGGAATTAAGTTGGTTTCAAAAGAAGCCTGTGAAAACTACTTGATTCAGTTCTTCGACCAGAAACCACAGAAGTTTTTCACCGATGGGATCATGGATCTACCAAAAAAATGGCGAAACATTGTCGATAATAATGGAGCATATTCGGTTTAAATGAATTCGTCCACGCGCCATGCGGGGACCAGTTGAATTTTACTGAAAAAACGCCACGAACTTTTTCCCAGACCCAATATAAACTATTCACCGTATTCATTGGGTTTGGCCCCCTGTTATTTCTATCTTCTACAAACTACGTTTGGCGACGTTGTATCAAAGCCAAAGGTGACTACTTTGAATAAAATAAATGAATTTTACCAAAATAGTAAGCTTTTGTTTTTATTTTTAAAAAGTTCCATTTTCTCTGATACAGACTGTGTATATTTATACATAGATGTTTCAAAGAAAGGTCATTTACCGGTAAATAATCTTATATGTATATTGTAACTCTGCTCCTTTCTTGTAATCGGATTTACTTATTGCTTTTCGTTTTCTTATTTAAAGGAGATTGTATCCTGTTTTGTACTTGCTCGTACTTGGAGACGAAAGTAGTCGCAGTAAATATTTAATATAATGTGAGATTTACACAAAATATTTTCCTTACTCCTTAGTTTTATAGCATTTCACAAAGTAATGACCTCAACTATCAACTATTTAATACAAGATTGTAACTTTAAATTATTACTTGGATTTGCACAACTTTCATGAACGTGAAGTTAGTTCAGATATAACATTCGCTCTACAAAATACGGAAAACATCCCTCCACATTAATTCAACAGTTCCGATTGCTCGATCTTCAATATTTAATCATATCGTCGAATGGAAAAGATCCCGCAAAGGTTTACTTTGCAATTCTAAGTAGGAGTCTCTCATTTCACCGTTTAAGATAAATATTTCCCACCAGCTGCGTCTTGTGGGATATGCAAACACGACTCGCACCTCCATCTTTATACATACATAATCATGCATGCCCTCCATACGATTTTGTCGAATACTATTAGCATTTTGAACTCATTTTCGTGACCCACCGTGTATATAATTTATAGAGTGGTTTCTGTTCTGGATACGTTTAAATATGACCGCTTTACTACCGGAATGATGCGTGACGTTGCTGTAGATTTATAGCTTCCTGTCCGGGGGTTGTACAGGAACGGTATTTATTCGTAATCCAATGTGACAGTTTTACGTAATGTCACAGTATTACGTCGGAATCTTTTTATTTATTTAAACTAGTTCGTTGTAAAAAAGGGGGGTATAAATCCGTGTTATGTGCACCGTGTGTTTGATGAGGTAGTCCACGTCGAAGTAGCGTTCCACCTAAAGTTTATTTTTAAAAGCGGAATACATTGCCTGTAATGCAGGAGACGTGTAAGACGTGGCGTTATGTCTTTCGTGCCATTGTTTGCTTCCGCCTTACTTGCTGGGTGCAATAAATGTATTGTTGAAATACAAAATTAGGTTCTTTACGAAAAGATTTCTAAATACAACTAAACAGAATATGTATTTAGTATCCTATAATATAAGAAATACCCAAAGAC
The DNA here is from genome assembly GCA_031893035.1 of Dermolepida albohirtum. Lineage (NCBI taxonomy): Eukaryota > Metazoa > Arthropoda > Insecta > Coleoptera > Scarabaeidae > Dermolepida > Dermolepida albohirtum. Next base: position 49,985 of record JAVIWB010001941.1, on the reverse strand, counting down.
CTATGCGAAAATTACAGAATAATATCTCTTGTCTCGTGTGCTAGTAAAATATTACCAGGGATCATGTTGAAATGGATAAAAGCTTATCTTTTATCCCAGATAGCAGAAGAACAGACTGAATTTATGCCAGGAAAGGGAACTGAATATGCGACAGCATTGAGAAATCCAGTTCAACGTTACAGCGTACTTCTGCTTACTTTATTATAGCAAGGCTTTCAACGGCGTAAGTTGGTAAAAGCTCTGGATCATTTTAATCGAAGTGGGAACACTACAGCATCGAAAAGTATAATTAAGTGCATATATGTAAATGACACCGCCAAAATTAGGAGTTGGTACAGTGCTTTCAAAATCTTTCTTCTTAGAAAAGAGGTCAGGCTATGGCTGCATTTTAAGTCTTTTATTTTTCAATTTAATGGAGAATGTGACGTGAAAAACTGGAACGGTGGCGTCTTCTGTAGGAGACAAACAGTGCAATGCCGATGATACCATTCTTCTTGCAACAAAGAAGAACATATCTAATTGAAATAACAGAAGAAATTAAGTAAGAGATAAGATTAGATACCAATAAATAATTATTGTTGACATAACAGCAGCCAACAAACTGTAACTTACATCAATAAAATAAAAGTGGTAGAAGGTAGAGGGTGATGCTCAGAAGAAATACAAAGAAGATGCGTAATGGCAAAAGGACACAGCTCACCAAAATATGAAAATATCATGAGATATATAACATTGACGCTTCAGAATGTTGAAAATAGTCTTTGCAAAATAGATAACTGTGAAATGAAGGAATTCGCCTCTTGTCAGGTAAATTTGTGGCATTAATAAACGATTCTCTGTGGGTTTCCTCTTTCATTTAAAGAAACGAAAGAATTCATAATTTTTCTGTATCGAAAAAGTTTACCTGACGAGAAGTGAATTCCTCGAAACGCGTAGTGAACAGGGTGTTATTAACATTTTAATGATTCACCTAATGACATTTCGCCAAGTTTTTAAAGTGTTCATTTGTATACACAATGGTAACTAATTTACCTATTTTATACCATTTTTTATTAAAATTAAGTGACTTCGTGAAATGAAACGTACTAAAACATCCGTATTCTCTTTGAATATGCTATTGTAACCCATACATGTATTTTAAGATTAGTTTCTATTTAAAATTTGAAAGCAATTTCACCCGAGTCTATATTTTCTGTGACATATTTTAGTTGCTGGAAGACCAAAACGTATTTTTATTTACATTTTACGAGTACAGTTACAACATCCAACTAACAAGAAGACAATAAATATCGCAGATTATCCATCCAGTAATTTTTTAATTTGTTTCAGTATCTTGTTTGCAGACATCGTTGGATTTACTGTTTTGGCTTCACAGTGTACGGCGCAAGAATTGGTCCGCCTGCTAAACGAATTGTTTGGTAGATTTGATCAGTTAGCTAACGTAAGTAAATCTTTTTTATATTTTCTAATTTCCAATTATTTCTATTATTTTTGACTGTGACAATTCGCTATTTATAAAGTTTTCGAAGTAGTATCGACACTGGTTATCATTCTGCGGAAATATTTAAGATGTAAGCGCATTAGATTTTGTTAATTTAGAAATAATTAGCCAACAGTTTTTGATTTAGGATTCCAAGGAACAGCATTGGACTGGTTAAGAACTTAATATAACATAAATATGTGAAAAATGTTGACCAAAAAAGAATAATCACAAAACGTTGAGAGATATTGATCTAAGTGTCCCCAAAAATCAGTAATAGGCCCATTACAGTTTCTATTACTAATGAATGGCCCATTAAACGTCCTTTATTACAGGAAAAGTAAAACTTTTTGTCAGTGATGCTTCTTCGATAAAAACACCAACAAATTTTAAACTAGACTGCATTAAGAAGGCGTTAAAGTACGATTAATAAACCAAGAGACCTATTACATATACATACATTGGCTGTACAGAGCGTGGACGCTTAGAATTAGGCATACTAATCATTAATGGCAAGCGATGAAAGGAATCCCGAAATTTAATTTTATGATCGTCGTATGTATATCGTAGTGGTTTTAGGTGGTTTTGTAAGGAATAGATTGTATTGTCTCCGTTTCTTCTTAATATAAATAATTTCTTATTTTTCGACGAAATAACTCGTTGCGTCTTAGGTCCGGATTGTGAGGAGGATGGTCCAACAATTCGACGTTTTGTTGCGTTAAAAATTCAATTGTCTTGCGTGCTGTGTGCCAACTTGCATTGTATTGGTGAAGAATAATTCGTCAGTCGGTGTTGATTTTTCGTAGTTGAGCGATGACTTGCAGCAAACAAATGGTTGTGTATCAATCGGCAGTAACAATTCTTTGATCTTGTAGAGGAATTGTTGTTACATGACCTGCTTTAGAGACAAATGTCGCCACTATCTTTTTGGAGACACTTCGAGAACGGATGACTTTTGTTGGCTTTTCTTTACCTTGGAAAACCCAAACGGACGGCTAGCGTTTATTTTTTGGCTCGTATGAGTAAATCCAAGATTCATCACTACTGACAATTTTGCACATGTTTTTAAAGTTTCCAGCGTTGAGAAGATCTAGAGTTTTCTGACACCAATTCATCCTCGCTGCTTTCTGTTCTTCGGTCAACAGATGCGGTATCCACCGGGAAATTAATTTTTTTACACACAATTCTTTATGCAAATTTTTTTTTGAATTGAGGGCTTTGAAATCCCCAATAATGCTTCACTTTGGCAATATGTCACATGTCGATCTTCGTGAATGATCTTGCGCACAGCATCGACGTTTTCCTAAGTGAACCTGCTCTTGGATCGTCGCTAAAACTAATCCTTCCACGTTTGAATTCTCCGTACCAACGAGAAATTGTTGACAGACATAGTTGCTTCGTTCCCGTAAACAGAAACCAACTCGGCGAGGCATTCTTGTTGAGATAGTTGTCTTCAAAAATTATAAAAGAATTATTTCGGATTAATTCGGTTTTTCAAATAACTTGTCAACTTTGACAGTTCGCTGTAGCTACAACACTGCACGTATCGCACTGAAACTTTGGATTTAAGTTAACTGAAGGTGGAGGTTAATTTTTTAGTACTGATATTTGATTAGTGACGCCCTCTATGTCCCACTATGCAAAACTTAAAAAACATCACATGTATTCTTACGGTAAACGGCTTTCTGAACTTAAAACTATGATTGTTTCACATATTTTGAACAAACTATAATACAGCTGTAACGCAACAGATGACAACTCTCAAAATTGACATAAAAAATTCCACCAACTTTATGTTAAAATCTCAAACCCAGATGAAATAAGAATTTAATACACGTAAAAGTCACAGTATATTTACTTTTATTTTTACTGCAGAAGCTGCAATACACGTTCAATATTTCGTTACAAAAGGCAATAGCACAAACTCGATTCCACGCTCATAGATGCAAAAATAAAAACAAAAAATTAAAATTTCATTGTTTTTTGTCCGCTTATCTGTGTATTGCTGGAAAGGGTTGCTGCGTCCGTTAAAATGCAATAACGTAGCGTAGAAGTTAAAGCGAGTGTAAATATTACATTAAAGAAGATAGGATTTGCGTTAATTTATTCCGAAAGCGCTGTTTTTCCATTGGAACAGGGAACGTTATGACACGCCTCGTAAAGAGTCGTATGAGCAAGTACTTCTGAATACGCAAACAAGCTTATATTGCAAAAAGAAACTTCTGTGTCAGACATTTTAAAATTTACATGCCGTGCGTAGACCTTACATGTATCTATGTACATGTAAATAAAATTATAAAACTTTGAACGAATTCTCTTTATTTTTGCTTTACATAGGTATACGAGGGTAGTTTGACAAGTAGTGAGAATGGAAAAGAAAAACGAATTTTTTAAATACAAAATAATTTTTATTTTTCAATATATTCTCATAAAAGAGCAATACCTTTATTCCAACGGTGCTCCAATGCCCTTATGCCATCTCTAAAATGCGGTTCCGGAAGGCTTGCAAAATACTCATTTACGAAGATGATAAGCTCGTCGTTACACGAAAATTTCTTTCCACCTAGTGCCGTTTTAAATTTTGGAAAAAGGTGGAAGTCGGAAGGGGCTAGATCCGGCGAATAAGGCGCATACGGTACTAATTGGAAATGCAACTCGTGGATTTTGGACATCGCAACTGTGCTGGTATGTGAGGGGAATCTTTTTCTTTGCCATTCCTGGCCGTTTAGCACGAATCTCAACATTTAATTTTTATAGAAGTTCTGCATAATATTGTCCGTTTATTGTGGCACCTTTCTGAAGGTAATCAGTGAGCAAAACGCCCTTTGAATCCCAAAAAATTCATGCCATCACCTTGTTTGCCGATAAAGTGGTTTTCGCTTTCTTTGGGGTGCAGAACCACGTTCTAACCATTGTTTCGACTGTTGTTTAGTTTCGGGTGTACTGTAGTTTATCCTAGTTTCATCGCAACTAACAAATCGCTTACAAAAATCAACCGGATTCCGCTTATAAAGGTCCAAACACTCATTGGAAATGCGCAAACAAGTGAACTTTTGATCAGTCGTAAGCAATCGCGGCACCCATCTTGCCAAAAGCTTGGAAAGGCCCAATTCTTTCGTTTAAATGTGGTGTACGTATTCTGTTGAAATGTTTACCATGTCTGCTATCTCTCTCACTTTGAGTCGTCGATCTTGCGTAATAATATTATGGATTTTTATAATCATTTCTTTAGAAGTCACGATTTTGGGTGTTTAAATTCATTTACGCATCTACTTATTGTGGCGCATGATGGAGCAGATTCACCTAATGTTTCCCATAACTCATCTTTTATTTCGGTAGCTTTCATACCCTTAATTACGAAGTATTTAATCACCGCACGATACTCTGCTTTTTCCATTTTAATAAAACGACGTGTTGCTTCTTTTTCATATAAATAGGCAACCTAAATTACAGTGCATTTGTTTTACCAATTAGAGCGCCACCTATGTGTCATTCTCACTACTTGTCAAACTATCCTCGTACATCTAACTAGAAATTCCAAGCACAAATATATGTTGTATATAACCTTATACATACATATATCTCTAAACATAATGATGTATTGCTAGATTTGATATCACTCATAGCATTATTACCGTACACTTGACAAATCTGACAGTGATTTTTCGCTGTTGCCAAGTATCTTGCGCTCAAGCATCGAATTACAGATTGTATCTTACAGTCGGCGGGCGAATCAATTTTCTTAAACATTATAAACTTCAGCTCAGCACAAACACAGACGATATGGCTGTAAGTGACATTTAAAAGCGCGCAAAGCATGTCGGGAACATGCGCACTGTTGTTCGTTATTCTCACCCTCATTCACAAATGGACTCTAATTAAAAAATAACCCTCCCACACGTTGGATGTGCCAAATTTTTAAGCAAATGCAACGTCGTCTACATCGGCTACAATCGACTAAAATCGGCCACTTACGTTTCTTCAATAGTTTCCAATGAATTTTCACCTTTTCTTTCTCAGCTTGTTAACTCTTTACTTCTTTAAACTCGAATTTTCTTTCGTAAGCATCATGATGCGATCTCCAATGTGCTAAACCTTTCTTCCTTTTTTAAACTACTTTGCTTCAAATTCTCAACTTCTTTCTTAAGAACTTCGTTTTCTTCACTAACAATCGCAAACTGTAGCCTCATCTCTACCAATTTCACTTCGTACGTTTGTTCTATCTGATGAAGTATTTCTTCTACCTTCAGTCTACTTTCTTGTCTAATTGTTTTTGTTTTTCAAACAGGACATTGTATTTACTTCCTGCAGTCGCTGTTTCAATTCTTCGAATTCTTTAGATTGTTCTTCACATTGAGTCTTACAATTTTCAGCAATTTGTCCAACTTGTACTATATACCATACAGAGAGACTGTTTTGACAGGATATTACTCATTCACCAATTCACTCAATTTGCCAAACAAATACTAAACAACGTGGCGTCTTCAAACTTGAAACATATGCTTTACAGATTGTGTACTTTCTAATACAGTGATATTTTTCAAACAACTACCGCCATCTCTAGGTCAAGCCGGGTATATACGAGGGAGCGTTTTTATATTCGCGGAATGGGGGACAAGGGGTGGAAATAAAAAAACCAAATTATTTTTCTTTTTCAATATATTCACCTGCAAGACGGATACATTTTTCACATCTTTCAATTAATTTATTTATACCCTCATAAAAAAATGATTTCTCTTTATCTGCAAAATACGCCGAAACTGCCTCCTTGACTTCATCATCGGCAGTAAATTTTTTACCCGCAGCTCTTTTTTCATTTTCGGAAACAGATAATATTCACTCGGGGCCAGGTCTGGGCTGTAGGGTGGGTGATTCACAATTTCGAAGCCCACCTTATGCAGGGCAGCTAACGCAACCCGGCTCTTGTGGTCGGGCGCGTTGGCGTGCAAAAGCAGAACACCTTTTGTCAATTTTCCCCATCTTTTCTCTTTAATGGCTTCTTTTAGTCGCTCGAATATTGAAGCGCAATATTCTCCGGTTGTTGAAACACCTTTATCTTTATAATCAATCAACAATATTCCTTCCGAGTCCCAAAACACCGTTGCCATGAGTTTCCCAGGTGATTGTGACACTTTAAATTTCTTGGGAGGTGCTGTGCCCTTTTTATGCCACCGCATGGAGTCTTGTTTGGACTCAGGTTCATAATGATGAACCCAAGTTTCGTCTCCAGTAACAATTCCCCTCAATACACCATCCTTGTCTTCATTACAGAGGTCCAAAAATGCACGCGAACACTCTACGCGCTGTTGTTTTTGCGGCGGCGTGAGCATTCTCGGCACCCATCTTGCGCTGACCTTAGACATGCCGAGATGATCGTGTAGGATTTTAAAAATTGAGCATGAAAAAGGTTTTTTCCAAGTGGGTGCCGCGATTGCTTTCGATGGAACAAAAACAGCAACGAGTCGATGATTCAGAAAGCTGTTTATCGCTATTTACTCGCAACAAAAAAGATTTCTTGCGTCGTTACGTGACCATGTACGAAACATGGATACATCACTACACTCCAGAGTCGAAGCTGCAGTCATCTGAGTGGCGCACAGCTGGCGAAAGCCGTCCGAAACGTCCGAAAACGCAGCAGTCGGCTGGCAAAGTCCTGGCGTCAGTTTTTTGGGATACACATGGCGTGATTTTCATTGACTACCTCGAAAAAGGTAAATCGATCAACAGTGATTATTATATTGACTTACTGGTGCGTTTGAAGGAGGAAATCGCAAAAAAACGACCGCACATGCAGAGAAAAAAAATCCTTTTTCACCAAGACAATGCACCCTGCCACAAGTCGATGAAAACAATGGCAAAATTGAACGAATTGGGTTTTGATCTGCTTCCCCACCCCCCATATTCGCCAGATTTAGCCCCCAGTGACTACTGGCTCTTTGCTGATCTTAAAAAAATGCTCCAGGGAAAAAGATTTGGCTCAAATGAGGAGGTCATCGCTGAAACTGAAGCTTATTTTGAAGCGAAAGATAAATTTTTTTATAAACATGGTATTGAAAAATTGGAAAAGCGTTGGAACCATTGTATCACCCTAAAAGGTGATTATGTTGATGAATAAAAAAAATTTTTGCAAAAAAAATGTTGTTTTCATTGTTAGTCTCGGGACTTATTGATCCATGTGTTAAGAAAGTCTTTACGTGTAAGTACCTGACTAAAGAAAAAGATATATAAAAAAGTACAGAAATTGCTAGTCTAAGTAAAGCTCCCATGGAGTTATTATGAATGTCTCCTGCACAAAATATTTTATTAAAATTATTGTACATTACATACAGAGGCGACTTTAATATTACATTAGTTCTAGAAGGTGGACGATAAAATGTAGTGTGATAACGAACCGACAAACGTGGAATGTGAAAATTCAATTCTTGAAAGAGTGAAGGACAATCGATGTCAATACGTAAAAGTTTATATCTAAAATATTAAACCAGTAGAAATGCGTCTGTCTTCTAGCGAGATGACACCAAATCGTTGAAGCAGTTCCAACTGGTCAATACCCTGTGCTGGATAAAAGCCATCAACTCCAAAGGAGAGATATTTTAAAAACTGTCGTTGCTCAGCTTCCAAAGTGTTCTTATGGACATGATAGTAAGGATACTATAACAAAATCGAATTTTCAAGTTTCGATCTAACCAGTGCAAAATACAGAGACTTCATTGCTTGTATAGAAGTAAACGCTCTACAATTGTGTACAACAAAACCCAGTGACTTCTTCGCAGATAAGGCGACGTTTTCGATGTGGTTGACAAACACGAGTTTCTCATCAAATAAAACACCAAGATCTTTGACTAAATTAGTCCTCGTTAATGAAGTAGCATGCAATGAATAGTCGTACCTAATGGGGTTGAGCTTCCTTGTATATAAGTAAGAATACTATAACAAAATCGAATTTTCAAGTTTCGATCTAACGAGCGAAAAATACAGAGACTTCATTACTTGTATAGAAGTAAACGCTCTACAATTGCGTTTAATAAAACCCAATGACTTCTTCGCAGATAAGGCGACGTTTTAAATGTGGTTGACAAACGTTAGTTTCTCACCAAACAAAACGCCAAGATCTTTGACTAGATTAGTCCTTGTTACTGAAGTAGCACGCAATGAATATAATTGATCGATATCTTTTATATTAATAAATAACCTATGAACAATGTAGAAAAGATACGTCATAAATTTTCCATCATTTGATGGCTGAAACAACATATTCAGAGTATTTAACGTTTCATAAATAACCACCTTTATTTTCGGTGATATGTGATATTGTGATATTTTTTAAAGAATGTTAATTCATGAGGGTAATATGACAGAAAGTGAGACCTAAAATGAGACACTTCAATTACTCTAACGATTTTTTTTCAACGTATTCCTCTTTAATATTAATACATTTGGACCAGCGGTACTGGAGTGCCATTATGTCAATTTTAATTTTAATTATTAGCAGCAAGGTCGCCAAATATTGCTCTATTTTCTGCAACAATTTCCTCGTGTGTCTTGAATTTTTTTTCTTCTGTGCACCGTGCGTTTGATGCGTGACGGAGCATTATGGTGGAATAACACTTTCTTTCGAGCCATTGCAGGTTTTTGTTGACTAATAGCAACTTTCACTTTGTTCAAGCAGCATATCCATTCCATTGATGGTCTGGCACTTTGCGAGATGATCGACAAGAAGTTTCTCCTTCGAATCTCAAAATATCGTGTCCATTACCTTTCCAGACAGAGGAAACAATTCGAGATTTTTTGCGTTAAAAATTCAAATATCTTGCGTGTTGTGTGCGAACTTGCATAGTCTTGTTGGAGAATGATTCGTCGTTTTGGGTTGGTTTTTCGATGCTTTCGCAAACAAGTGGTTCTATACCAATCGGCAGTAACAGTTCTTTGATCTTGTAGAGAACTTGTTGCTACATGACCTGCTTTCTAGACAAATGTCGCTACCATATTTTTGGAGACACTTCGGTAATGGATGACTTTGGCTTTTCTTCACCTTGGAACACTCAAACAGACGACTAGCGTTTATTTTCTGGCTCGTATGATTAAATTCAAGATTCATCGCCGCTGATAATGTTGTACACGTTTTTAGAGTTTCCGACGTTGAAGCGATCTAGAGTTTTTTAACACTAATTCATCCTAGCTGCTTCCTGTTCTTCGGTCAACAGATGCGGAATAATTTTTTTACAAACAATTCTTTGTGCAAAATGTTTCGAATTGATCCCTTTGAAATCCCCAATAATGCTTCAATTTGGCGATATGTCACATGTCGATCTTCATTGATGATCTTGCGCACAGCGTCGACATTTTCCTGAATGACTGCTGTTTTTGGTGAACTATTGGATGTTCGCCAAGACTACTCCGTTCACCTTTGATTTCTCCATACAAATGAGAAATTGGTGGCTAATGGGGTGCTTTATTGCCGAAAACAGAAACCAACTCGGCGAGGTATTCTTGTTGAAATAATTGTCTTCGAAAACTATAAAAAATTATTCCGCGAAAATGTTCTCGGTTTAATTCGATTTTTCAACTAACTTGTCAACTTTGACAGTTCGTTGTAGCTACAACGAACTTTGACAATTCGTTGTAGCTACAACACTACACGTATCGCACTGAAACTTTGGATTTATCTTAATTAAAGATGGAGGTTAATCTTTAGTACTGACACTTGATTAGTGTTGCCCTCTATATCTCACTATGTAAAACTTGAAACACATCCCACGTATAAGAGATTACTATATTATTATGTAACTATTATGTTTAGTAATATTTCACTTTTATCGCTCTTAAAGTATTTATTATGATATTAGAACGGATGTGAAGATATTTTAGCTTTTGTTTTACTTACCGCCAAACATTTAATTTTAAGTGTAAGCTATTATTCAAGATTTATATATTTTATAAACTTTCTATCAAAAGTGAAGCCTGCTAAAGCAAATTATTTACATCGAGCAGTATTAGGAACGCAAAAAATGTATTTTGGTCGTCACAAAAAGGAAGAACACATTACCTGTTCAATTTATAGCAGCATTCTTTTATATTTTCGTGTATATCTGGAACATCTCTTTGATATTTTCTTTCTCTTTCCGTTTCAGGAAAACCATTGTTTGCGAATAAAGATCCTGGGCGATTGCTACTACTGCGTTTCCGGCCTGCCCGAACCGAGATCTGATCACGCTCATTGCACCGTCGAAATGGGATTGGACATGATTGATGCAATAGCCAGTGTTGTGGAAGCCACCGACGTCCAGCTGAACATGAGGGTCGGCATTCATTCGGGCAGGGTCTTGTGTGGCGTTCTGGGTTTGAGGAAGTGGCAGTACGACGTGTGGTCGAACGACGTCACACTAGCCAATAACATGGAGGCCGGCGGTGAACCTGGGTAAGTGAAATTATTTGCGCCGCCGTTCGTTCCAGACGAAACACTTGCATACCTATTAGGTGTAATCTAATTAAGCTAGATCGACTTCTAATGTAGTTAAAGGTAATCGAATCTGGGTCCTATTAGTAACTTATAATTAAGCGTTGATTCTCGTGAAAGTAAAGATGTTATTTAGCGGTTGATTTACGACGAATTAGAAGCTGTTTTGTTTCGTTTCTTTTTAATTATTAAACTATGATATTTTCTTATAAAATATTCATATACATAGTACATTCAAAAAGTTCCAAAAATATTTTTTTATGAACAGACGAAAAAAGAAATTTCAATAAATAAGGAACGTAACTAAACTCGTTTTTAAAATTAACGTACCACTCAATGTTTCTGATATCTAGTAACTTTATCTTACTACAAAGAAATTTTGACATTTTTAGTGAAACTAGACAAAAGTTGTAACGTTTTATTCAACTGTTTTTCTCGAGTTCTTGAAGTTACAGTTCAAGCACCATTTAAGCTTTAATTACGAAGGTAATTTTGATGGAGCCTGTGGTTGATTAACTTGTTCACTGAAGGTTGATATATAACGCCTTTTCACATTAATTTTCGTATTCTGTATACGTATTTCAACAACTAAGTTGTCATCGTCAGCAGATAATTAAACAGTGTTGCACCTGGTAAACTACGGCGAAAATTACCCGTACGAAAACGAACCGCAATAAAGCACCACATCCATTTTCCAGAAAGATGGTTGCGACATTTGTCTCGAAAGCAGGTCAGGTAGCAACAATTCCTCTATAAGATCAAAGAACTTTTACTGCCGGTTGGTATACAACCATTTGTGTACCGCATGCCATCGTTAAGCTTCAAAAATCAATCCCCGAACGGCGAATCATCCTCCACCAAGCCAATGCAAGTTCGCACACAGCACGCAAAGCAATTGAACTTTTAACGTAACAACACGTCAAATTGTTGGACTATCCTCCCTACAATCTCAGCGATTTCTTTACCTTTCCGAAAATCAAGAAGGGACTTCGTGGTTAAAGGTTCCAGCAGGTCATGTAACAACAATTCCTCTACAAGATCAAAGAGCTGTTACTGCCGATTGGTAAACAATCATTTGTCTGTCGCAAGTCATCGCTGAGCTTCGAAAAACCAACCCCAAACGCCGAATCATCCTCCACTAAGATAATGCAAGTTCGCACACAGCACGCAAGACAATTGATTTTTTAACACAAAACGTTCAATTGTTTGCCTTTCCGAAAATCAAGAACGGACTGCGTGGTCAAAGGTTCCAGTCGTCGGAAGGAGCAGTTGATGCCTTGAAAAACGCAATTTTGAATGTACCAACAAACGAGTGGTTCCAGCATTGGTTCGAGCACATGCAAAAGTGCATTAATTTTCGTGGAGAATACTTCGAAAAACAATGAAGTCTTTAAAAGCTATCTACTGTTTTATTCCAGTTCTATATGCAAAACTTAAAAGACAATCCACGTACTTCCATTTCTCGGACAGAAATGAAAACTATCTGAGAAGTATGAAAGCAGTAATTTCTAATAGGAAAATAATCGCAAATGTAACGAAACGAAGGAGAAAAAATAATATTCAAAATACAATGTATGTAAATGTAATATTGAGCAAAAAAATTAAATAAAACTGAATTGGGAAGAATGTACTAAAGCTGATTTGATTTTTTTAAACACCAAACTGTAATTTTAATGAAAACTATCCCAATACGAATTCGTATTTTAAATCCGAAGGCGAAATCTTTTATTAAGTCCTTTGAACAAGCACCTACATTCACCGAAAATTCCTCTTTCCGGCGGCGTAGCGCTCCATTGTACTCCGAAGGTATTATTGGATCTGATTTGTGTTACGACCGAACGATCAGAAATATTCAAACGGCTTTTAGTTCAATCTACTTTGAAAACTTTCTGTTCTCTGTGATGATGCTATCAAAGCTCTTTTTAAACTCCCCGGTGCAGGTCGAAGTTTTCAAATCTATTGAATGCTGTAAGTAAACGATTAGCATGCTCGTGATTTGCTACAATAATGAAGGAAAAACAAATCAAATCAATTGCTTGTTCGGAAGTAATTAATGCAAATTTTCCAATTACGGTTTATAGTATTGTATCTACCGAAACAAAGGTCACTAACAACTGGACTTTATTAAATGATGAAATTGCAATAATTCCATAATTTCAACTAGAAGGGCTGAAGAATTTTCAAGGCTTTTAAGATATAAAATATGCTCAATGTGCTCACCGTTACTCTCTAAGTAGTACACAACGTATACGAAGTTTGTTAAACACACAAAGTAAGAAACGAAACGAAGATTCAAATATACAAAACAACCAAACCTATCATAGTATACGCGGCAGAGACGATGTCACTAAAGCAGCATAGATTAAAAGTGTTCGAAAAAATTATTGTGAAAAAAATCTTGAGACTAGTTAAAACGAGAGAAAATATTAATTTGGTACGTAGACTTCCGCGGTCGTGGTCCATGCTATCTGCTTCTGGGTTTCCGGGCTGGAACCGCGTCACTAGTAGTTCAGCCCCGAAGATGTCCCATACAAATGTGTACGAAACGTCGGCAGATATACTAGTGACGCGGTTCCAGCCCGGAAACCCAGAAGTAGATAGAGAGAAAATATTTTTAGAAGAAGCACAAACCGGAAAGTACAGGAACGATTGGGAGGTGCAGAAAATTAATTTCATCGAGGGGGGGATCGAGTGAGTGGGACGTGTGTAGAAAGCAGGACCAGAAAACAGTACATGAGCAATAATGAAGTGGCATCCCAGTAATAAAAGAGAAATGGTTAGAACCAAAGCTAGAGGGAAAAAGACGTCAAATATCTAGGAATAACAGAATGGAGGAAAAAGCAAAAAATACGTTAGACAACTTTGGGAAGATGTAGCCAAAGAAATGAGAATGTCGGAACTTTTAAATTTAAATAAAACCAGTAATGCCATCTATTCAACAATATATCATCTGAAAGCTGTATATCTCCTCTACAAAACGAGATCACGGCCATTAGAATCGATCAACGGATTGTAAAGTTAAAGCACTCAAAGTGACAGTACCTTTTATCACCTCGTCACGAAGGAGCAATAAGCTAATATTAAATTTTGTATTAAACTCGGTAAAATCTTTACAAACAACTTTGAATTGATCAAAAAACTTTATGGTAGTGATTGCTTATCGCGTACACGTGTATTCGAATGATATAAACGATTCTAGGCTGGCCGTAATGCTTTGGAAGACTGAAGAATTGATGGAAAAATTGCTGAAGTGATGCGATGCGAATTCAACTATGAGGTGGATAACATAAGAATTAAAAAAATTTACTTAATTTTGACAAAGGATTTAAACAAACGAAAATTCTGTGCTCGATTTGTTCCTCGCACCTTAAATGAGGACCAAAAATTGCTCGCATTAGCAAGCTCCCTATTAAAACAGTCAAACGGAGCTGCACATTCCTGGAATTGATTGTAACTGGTGATAAGACTTAGTGCTTCAAGTATGGTTCTCCAACAAAACGCCAAAATGCCACGTGGAAGTCCCCAGGATCTCTGAAATTGACCGTATATTATTAATTATACTTCGAGAATTCGTTCCATAGGATCAAAATGTCAGTGGTAAATATTGTCTGGGTATTACACAGCGTTTGTGGAAGAGAATCGTTCAAACGAAACCCAAATATCCAGCGCCGGGAAGTTGTTTTTTGTTCCACCGCCACTGTTCGTGAATTTTTAACGAAAAAAGTATGTAGGCTTCAGCATCTTTTTTATGGCCTTATCTCCGTGTGACCGTTTCCTGTTCCCGAAACTCAAGCTGTCCATAAATGAATCTTTTTTAAAACAATATTACACAGGTCCAAAAATCCGTGACGAGGGTCATTAAAGCGATTTCGAAAGACTACATAAAAAAACTAAACTAACATTGATTAAACGTATTTTGAATAAAAATAAATAATTTAGGCAAAATAACTGATGTTCATTGCATATAATTATGCGCTTTTTACGATGTTAAACTGAAAAATTCTATTTTTAACCGCTTTTTACGTAAAGAAACACAGAAGGGCTCGTATTAACTGTTTCCGTGGTCTAATGGTGATGACACATTCTCGGAGAGAATGAGAGCACTGATTCGATTCCCACGCAAAATAATTTTTTATTTTTAATTAAAAAAATTCCATTATTTTTCCAATATACTGCGCACACGTAGCTGTCATAATGATGGAGAATAATCCACCATACGAAATGGATTTTAGGGACTTCAACCTACAAACTTGTAAAACTCTATACGGGAGTATAGTACGATTAATAATAAAAAACAACATTTCACGACCTCAACATATTGCAGAAATACATTACAAATTGTTTATTTATTTCTTTTCCAAAATTTAACGAATCTCACAGCATCTGTTCAAGAAATATTCAAATGCAGTACATAAATCGTTACAAATCAATGATATATAGATAGCAAGCGTGTGAAAAGCGGCAAATGGAATAAAAACACATAAAACTATTAATAGTAGGAGTCTATTCATCGCGTTACAGTTAAAACCCGTAAAATAATATTAATAGATTTAGAGTCAACATGGATTTTTCAAAAGACCACGCTTTATTTTTCCCACCTTGAAACTGGAATAGCCAGAGAAGAATAAACATTATAATTGCAACTGTCATCGATCGTAAATGTATATATACGTGCATAAGTATGTACAGTCTATCGAATAAGTAATGTCTCCCGGGTATCGTTAACTACTACGAGTACTTTTTGGATTTTTGCATTTAAATTTGTAATCTCATCAAACTAATTGTGTTTATATCAGGTTGTTACAAATGAAATGTCCGCTTTTGTAAGGAATAAAAAAAAAGTCTAAATTTAAAAAAATATAAGTATTTATTCTGCAAAATAGTCTCCATTTACATCAATAGTTTGTTGCCAACGGCCTGGAAGCTGAAAAATTCCCTTTGAAAAGAAATCTAGGTTTTGACGGCTCACATATTGCTCAAACACTGCTATTACTGACTCCCGCTCAGGGAAGTCGCTATTTTTTAAGTGATTGTCTAAACTTCGGAAAAAATGAAAATCAGTTGGCGAAAGGTCAGGTGAATAAGGTGGGTGAGGAAGAATTTCGTAACCAAATTCCGAAAGTTTTTAGATTGTCTGTCGTGCAACATGAGGGCTTGCATTATCATGAAGAAGTATGGGTCCATGTCTATTGACTAGTGAGGGCTGCAAGCGGCTCAATTTCCATGCACAGTTTCCAGTTCAGCACAATAGGACGCTGCCGTGATGGTTTTACCAGGTTGCAAAAATGAATAGTGAATAATACCCTTACTGGTCCACCATACAGTCACCATAATCTTTCGCGGGTGAAGTGATGCTCGTGCATGCTGTCTTGGTGCTTCACCTCGATCTAACCATTGTCCTGACCGTCTCCGATTATGATAAAGTATCCACTTTTCGTCACACGTTACCACTCGATGAAGAAACGGTTCAACTTTCTGTCGATTAGCCAAAGAGGTGTAGCTACCTCTAATCGACGGAGCTTATTGGCTTTCGTTAATTGGTGCGGCACCCATCGATCGAGTTTCTTCACTTTGCCAATCGAAGAAAGGTCACGACTAATGGTGGCAATGGACACTTGAAATGTTTCTGCAAGGCTACGCACTGTTGTCGACGGATTACTTTCAACTTCTACACGCAGCTCGTCGTCATTAACGGTGCTACGCGCATATCCGCGAGGCTCATTTTCCAAATCAGAATTTCCCTCGCTGAATTTTTTAAACCATCGCCGTAATGTGCGTTCATTACACGTGGTTTCACCGAACGTTTGATTAATTTCTCGCGTTGCTGCAGCTGCATTTAATCCCTTTTTAAATTGAAAGAGGTAAATTGCCCGAATATCTCTTGCCTACAGCATTTCCATAGGCGAGACAAAGAGAGGTGTATTAATCTTTCCAAGAAATGGAACAGGTACACACTTCAAAATAAATACCCTTTTCTACAAATACAATAATAATTTTCACCAAAAACATACACGTCTTCACACAGGTGCGATTTAATTCAGACTGAAGGAGAAAACGGACATTACATTTGTAACAACCTGATAAATATATTGAAAGCGAGAACCTTAGAAGATAGTGTTGACGTTTAACCTGGACCAAGTGAGTCATTGTTTTTTCAACAGACTGTACGTATGTGTAATAAGGCGTGAAAGTACATTTTAGATGGACGATTTAGATTTCTGGACGTTCGTAGACAGTACTATACGTGAGAAATAGGCGAATACGTATTTTATGATTCTTTTTAATAAAGAATTGTTCTCATATACCCAAATGGAAAGATTATTCACAATATATGTATTGAACGTATATAATAGCAAGTAAAAGTTTTAATTATTAAAACAGCATGTAGACGTACACCATACAACATTGCATATAGACTAACACAGTCTTGAAACAGTCCACAAAACGTTTAAGAATGTTACTCCAGTTTTCATATTCGTCACATTTGCCTTCTAGTCTATGATGTGTATATTTTGTTAGATCTTCTTGGGTTGTTTTATACCACCTTTTTCTTGATCTTCCCCTTTTCTTTTTCCAAACTGAATCCCTAGGCAGGATCATCTTTGCCATTCTATGTTTGGACATTCTCTCTACACATCTATCCTCCTTTATCTTGCACTTTTACACGTCTTACAATGGGTTCATTGTAGATTTGTTCTCTTTATTTGACAACAGCAATGTAGTGTTATTAGTTAAAGTTAATGATATTAACTGTATATTTTACTTAACGATATATCAGTTATGTACGAGGATAGTCTGAAAAGTTTCAAGCCTATAATGAAGATGGCGTTACTTATCAAAAATAATATGGTAATATGCGCATGCGTTGAAAGATACTTCTGAAAACTTCAAACATTTAGACGCTCAGTTGTTTAACAGTCGTTTCTGTTAGTCGGTGTTAGTATTTCTGAAAAAAATGGAAAAAATCGGATATCGAACCGTTATTAAATTCTTGCGTTTGAGAGGAAATACACCTATGTGAATTGCACCACTACACTTCTGAAACTGTAACAGACTATTCCACCGGCCGTTTTTATAAAATCTGGCTCCCAGTGACTTTCTTTTAATAATAATATATTTAATAATAATATATTTATTGCCCAACAGGCGAACCAAACTAAAGGACAAAACATTGAACACAAATAAAACGAACTTGATCAATAAGGTTGATATATAACCCCTTTCCACATTAACTTTTGTAAATTCTGTATACGCATTTCGACAACCAAGTTGTCATCATCAGCAGATAATTTCAAAGTGTCGCACCTGGTAAAACACCGCGAAAAAATTGTACGAAAAACAAACTCCGTACGCGATCCACACCGTTCAAAACCAAGATGTGCACATCTTGGGTTTGGTCTTGTGGTCAATCAACCACAGGCTCCATCAAATTCAACTAAATAAAACGAAGTACATACAGTCAAAATAAATATGAAAAGTAATTAATAATGTAAGAAATAAAAACAATACCACTAAGCAATTAATAATAACTTAAAATAATAGAAAATTAAGAACTAAGAACTAGGGAAACCGTCAAAAATATCCAGAATTTGTTGGCGTTCAACGCCATATGATACAGGGGAGCCATCCAGAGGAGATTCGTCCTCGGCGTATCGTAAACAAACGTGGCATCGCTTCTGGAGGAGGAGCGAGAAACTGCAAAGTTTACTTTGGCCAGGAGACCCGATCAGTCAATCCGACCGTTCACCAGCTTGTAAATAAAACGAGCACTGCGTCTTTTTTTGTTCACTACGCTCCAGATTTCGTTCGGAGAACATATTTTCATCGAATACCATCACATTTGTAGACGCCTACTTTGCAGAATAAGATGCCAACCACTATCCCGACGGATTAAAAAAAACTAATAAAACTGATTTTGACAAAAAAAAATACTTATTTTTGTGCTAGATTGGAAACTTTTCAGACTACCCTCTTATATGTGTCATAGAGCATAGGTTAAGAATAATCCTAACCCACGCTCTAAAGATTCCACTGCGATTCCAGAAACATAGTTGATGGAATGAAAATTTTGGGCTTTGACAGAAACAGCATTTTATTCTTTAGAAAAAGTTTATTTTATTCAATCTTTTACGCAGTAATTAACACGATTTAAAGTTTTTACTCAAAAAAGGTAAATAAAACCCCTTTCCACAATAATAAACAAACAAATAAACATTTTTTCTACTAATGATGACAACTTAGTTGTCGAAATTCATATAGTACGCACATTATTGTGGAAAGGGTTTTATTTACCTTTTTTTGATTAATTTAATAAATCACAGTCTCTTAAATTTTACCCGAATTTGTTGAACTCAACGCCCTAAATCAAGACAGTGTTTAAGACACTTTTATAAATGAGAAACTTCTTGTTGCCAACATTAGAGTTGGCCAAGAGTTCGAGCCAATCAACAGAACAATATCTGTTAACTAAAGGGTTTTCCAATAGGGACTTGACAACTTTTAATTCAATTTGTGAACGCACCCTTTCACTAATCATCGAACTGTCACTGTCAATTTATTCAGTATACTTAACATTTTCATCATGGTAAAGTACACGAACGAACAACGTCTGCAAATTATAAAAATTTACTACAAAATTCGGAGTCGGTGACCGCTACTTTAAGAGCGTTAACTCCGATTTTCGGTCGTAATTCTCGCCCTAGTAGACAGGCAGTAACAAGTTTAGTGCAAAAATTTGAGTCTACATATTCGTTGTGTGATGTTGCCGTGCCAGTGAGACAACGGGTTGGTCGAAGTGTCGAAAATATCGCTGCCGTTGAAACGTCCGTAGCAAATGATCCAAATCAGTTAATTCCACGGCGTTCTCAAGAGTTGGGCATCGCCCAGACCACTTTATAGCGAATTTTGCGTAAGGATCTTGGTTTACACCCATACAAGATCAAGCTGACTCAAGAATTGAAGCCGATGGACGTACGTTCTCCGATTGGGCTCTGTAAAGGATACGCCAAGATGATCAATTTCATCGCAAAATCATTTTCAGTGACGAAGCTCATTTTTGGCTCAATGGGTTCGTCAATAAGCAAAATATGCGTTATTGGTCGGGTGAAAATCCACATGTGCTTCATGAAACACCACTTCATCCACAAAAAATAACCGTTTGGTGCGGTTTGCATGCCGGCGGCGTCATAGGGACATATTTTTTCGTCTCACGATAATGATCGTCACGTTACTGTAAATGGTAATCGTTATCGCGCCATGATTACCGATTATTTTGGCTCGAATTGGAAGATGGACTTGGACAACATATGGTTTCAGCAGGACGGTGCCACAAGCCACACAGCACACGTTACAATCGATTTATTGAAGAGTAAGTTTGATGAGCGTGTTTTCTCAAGAAATGGGCCAGTCGATTGGCCGCCTCGTTCGTGCGATTTAACGCCTCTAGACTTTTTTCTTTGGCGCTACGTCAAGTCGTTAGTCTATGCCAACAAGCCGACAACGTTGGAAGAGCTCAGAGCCAACATTGAACGCGAAATAGCAGCCGTTTCGGCCGAATTGTGTGACCAAGTCATCGAAAATTGGGTCCAACGAATCGACAGCTGCAAACGTGCCCGCGGTGGCGATATGAACGAAGTCGAGTTCCATTCATAAATGTTTTGATTGTACTTCAACCCGATAATAAAGTTTTTGAAATATCTCAAATGGTCTGCATTTTATTTTGAAAGAAAGTTGTCAAGTCCTTATTGGAAAACCCTTTATATCACATTATGTCCCGTTTACATACTGCTTCGTAGACAATAATTTTATTTCGAAAACTAGGTAAAGATCTCAAACGTGCTTCCAAAATTATTAAAAAGTAATTCAAAAATAAACAGTCAAAATGATTTTTAAATTTTAATTGAATTTTAAATTTGAACACCAGGAAGCTGATGGAGCATGTTTGAGACTATCTTGACCGAAAAATTTTGGACTACATTACAAGAAGGATTCTTTATAACTTTGTCGATAATTTTAGTGAAAGTCGTACAAAAATATTATAAAAATTAATACTTTTTTGCCAAAAAATTGTTGTATTAACATCCATAAAGATGAACCGAATTAAATATTAAACATGCCATAAAAAATTTTAAGTGTACAAACCACTTTTTTTAAATTTTATATTCGCTTTATGTAACATAAACTGAGGCATCCATTTCTCATGTGTAGGTTTTGTTTATTTTTTAAACCACGCTTCTTAGAATACTCCTTTGATATATACATATGCTATAATTAAAATTCTAATACAGCCGGCATAAAATGCAGTACCACCAGTAGTAAAATAAAGAGCCTCCGTGAACTTGGACTTAAAAATATCATGAATCAAGTATTTCTGGAATCAATTATTTATTTTGCGTTTCTCTATGAGCTAGCGAAGATCAATTTTGCTTTAAAATTTAATTTAATTTTAAACGGTCACTCGAACTTCAATTTAAGGAGTTTTTAGTAAT
Organism: Dermolepida albohirtum; assembly: GCA_031893035.1. Classification (NCBI taxonomy): domain Eukaryota; kingdom Metazoa; phylum Arthropoda; class Insecta; order Coleoptera; family Scarabaeidae; genus Dermolepida; species Dermolepida albohirtum. The sequence goes on along the minus strand of JAVIWB010001941.1, from coordinate 28,561 downwards.
TTTTCTTCACCTCGATATATAATGTATTCAAAACATTTACATACTATTTGCTGGACGTGCAAGGTCTATCAATTCATTGACATTTCGTGAAAATAGTTTATATATGAAAGAGTGTAAGTGTTTAAAAGAAATTACGTAATAAAATATGTTTTTATTATCATATGAGACATTTTACAAATTAATTTTTACCGGTGGTATTACTATTTTTAGTAGTCTGGCATTAAGAATTTGGGTTTTTAAGTGTTTTTATATCGTGTTAATTAAAACTTAATTAGCAGTGGCATGTACTGACCATGGCATATTTTAAATATTGTATTTTATTATAAAAATAAGCAATTATTTAAATACATACAGTAATGTGTATAAGTAAGTGACTACTTGCAAAAAAATGCAATTCTTTAACAATATTATTTCAATATTTAGTATTATTTTACTTTTACACTTTTTTCGTAAAAAAATACATAATTTTCAACAAAATGGAAAATAAAATTTGTAATTTGATTCCACACATCTTGCCCATCTTTCAGGTAATTTATGGATGCCATCTCAAAAAAACTGTTTGTCCTTTTAGCAAAACCATTCATCGGCCCATTTACTTCTTCGAAATTGACGAAGTGCTGCTCTGCAAGCGCGTGTCCCATTGATGCGAAAAGATAGCCGGACGGGGCAAGGGCTGGAGAGTACGGCGGGTGCGATATTATGTCCTATTCAAATGCTTTCAATGCTTCCTTGACCGGTTTTGCTGTATGAGGCGGCGCGTTATCGTGCTGTAAAATCGCTTTACCGTGTCTTTGGGCCCATTTTGGACGTTTTTCTATCAATGCATGGTTCAAAGTGATAATTTGTTGTCGGTGGCGATCAGTATTAACTGTTTCACCAGATTTCAACAGTTCTTAATACACTTCGCCACTCTGGTTTCACCAAACACAGAGCGTTGTCTTGCTACCAAAACGATTTGATTTTGGAGTCGATGGGCCGACTTCGCCAGGTGAAAACCATGGTTTTCGCGCTTAAGGTTTTCGAAATAAATCCATTTTTCATCACCCGTCACTATTCGATGCAGAAATGACTTCCGATCATACCTTTGAAGCAGCATTTCACAGACGATTAATCGATTTTCCATTTGTCTGTCATTCAATTGATGTGACACCCGTTTTCCCATCTTTGGATTTTTCCCATTCCTCGTAATCGGTCGCTAATCGTTTGTTGGTCCATATTTAACGCTTCTGCCAATTGTTTTTGAGTTTGGCTGGGATCTTCATTGCCTGTAGTTTCGGATCTTCAAACGTTTTCGGTCTACCAGAACGTTCCTTGCCTTGCACATTGAGATCACCACTTTCAAATTGTCGAAACCACACCTCACATGTTTTTATGGTTGGAGCGTGTTCACCGTGAGTTTTTACCAGCAAATGATAACTTTCAGCGGCTTCTTTCTTTTAATTAATTAAGAAAGTAATGCGTGCCACGAATGCGCTTTTTCAGGCACGAAACTCCACATTTTCAAAGAGGTATGACAGTGATACTTTCGCAAAATATAACATGTATGGCATTGAAACTTGATGTCAGTAGGATAAAATGACATATGTGTCAAATCATAACATTGCATACTTAAGTCTAGCGACGCTGGTAACGACTTTCCGGTACACTTAGTATAATAGAGTTCTAGGAATTGAAAATGTATCGTTGAATGTAAGAGAAAGCAGTTTCTGTGAAAATCTTTTTAGTTAATCCTACTTGAGTTTCGTTACCCAACAGTTTGTGCGCAATGTGGGTCAGTATATCACTGGATTTCGAAGCGTTTAGCTGCATTATTGTTTTCAATTATAGAAAGCTTGTGTGCAACATTTTTCAATGCAGTCTTCCTTCTTTTAAATATCCTGTGATAATTGTTTAAGAAACCGTATTGATCTGAAAAAAATTGGTGGTTGTAAATGCACCCATTCTTGAACAGCTTTGTTGACTTTCACACATTAGATTAAAATTTTTTCCTCTGAACATTCTTTTAAGAGCCCAGAGCTAGGTCTGAACTATAGGACGTCCCTCGTACTCCAAAAGATCTAACCATAATTTTCCTTAGTGAATTAACTGACTTTATTTCCCTTGGTTTTAGAGACCAAGAATAGCTGCACCACATCAAAAACTTTTGGATCCATGGGCGAAATTATTTCTATTTCGTCCAGATTCAGGTCTTCGATAATAATATCTTCTTCTTCCTCTGTCAATACATATTTAAAATGGTTTACATTTTCGACCTGATAACAAAAAACTTTTGTACTACTGCATTCTCTCCCTCGAATTTTATTCAAGACGTAAATGTGTTGAAATAACAAAGTGTCGATCACTGAAAATACTTTTCTATTTGACTTTTTAGTATTTGTTCTTGAAGTAATCTTTTGCTGTAACTTTTTTTAAATGTTTGCTAAACTTGATCAGTGCATTACATACTACCGTGAATATATTTTATAATGCAACATGCACATACATACATAACGTAATAATGAAATGACAGCAATGTATTTTAGCGTGTATTTTATTTTGCAACATAGGATGTGAAATACAGTAGTTGAACAAAATTTAAAAACTAATTTAACAAATTTTCAAAAATGTCACCATTGACGGCCAGACAGTATCCTAAGCGATTGTAGAATTCATTTATTGTATTTTGTATCTGCTCTGGAGTTATTTCTCTTGCAGCAACTCGTATTCTATTTTTTAATTGGTCAATATTGTTTAGAGGTTCTCCATGAAAAACTTTATTTCTGATACATGACCAAAGAAAGAAATCGTTTGGGGACAGGTCGGGTGATCTTGCGGATCATTCTACTTCTCCTCCACGGCCTATCCAACGGTTTGGAAATCTTTGGTTGAAAAATGTTCTAACCATATGAGAATTATGTGCCGGCGCGCCATCATGCTGGTATCAAATCTCACCATCAATATTTAAAGCGTGGAGGGCTGGCATAACTCTGTACTCAAGCAATTCTAAATATTTTTCTCCTGTAAGAGTACCCTCAATAAAAAACGGTCCTACAATATGGTGTCCAATCAACCCAGTCCAAACATTGACTTTCTGTGGCCGCTGAGTCCTTGTGATATGATATCTATGCAAATTTTGTCTACTCCAGTAGCGGCAGTTCTGTGAATTTACTTCACCGTTTACATAAAATGTTGCTTCATCTGTAAAGCAAATTCTGCGTAGTAATGTATCATCATTATGAAGCTTATCCAACATGATTCCACAAAAGTTACTTCTTCTTTCTGCATCATTCGCAATTAGTTCCTGATGGTTTTGAAAATGATACGACTTAAAATGTTCTCGTTTTAGTAGTTTATGCACGGAAGATTTGCTTACATTTGTAGTTTGTGCTAAAGCTCTTGTGGAGAGCATATTATTATTTTCGATTGTTTGTAGAATTTCATCTCTTTTGGCGTCAGTAATAACATATCTTGGCCTATTCTTTTTTTTATGATTAGGAACGATGCATCCATTATTTTTATACTTCTGTACTAACCTACTTATTGTAGTTGGACTCGGTCTTGGACGGTCAGGATATGTAATTTGAAACAAATCTGCTACTCTCCTCAAACTCATATTCGAGTTATACCAGTTCACTAATAACAGTTTTTCTTCTACACTATACATACCTCAAAAATAGAGTAACTTATTTTGACATCCTATGTTGCAAAATAAAATACACGCTAAAATACATTGCTGTCATTTCATTATTACGTTACTCTAGCAACTAGTGTATGTACATATGTGCATGTTGCATTATAAAATATATTCACGGTATATAGGCGACTAAAACAGATAGTTGAATGAATGCATTGCATGGACTGAAACCATTAATATAAATTATTAGTTAATGTTTGAAATAATAATTTATGTATTTAATGAACTATATAAGTAGTTAGCGGTACGGATCGCGTGCGGGATTTGTTTTCGTATAGGTATTTTTACCGTCTTTGTTCAGGTGAGACACTGTTTAATTACCTGCTGATGATGAGAACTTAGTTGTCGAAATACGTATACAGAAAACGAAAATTATTGTGCCAAAGGCTTATATATCAACCTTCAGTGATCTAGTTAATCAACCACAGACTCCACTAAAATTACCTTCAAGTATCTTTGACATTATCGGTCATGGTGTGTTATCAGTTGCATGAAAGTGGAGCCTGATGTCTGGTAGATATTAAATCAGGAATAATTTTTGTGCAAGAAAATATTTTATATTTTAACATAATCGTCTATTATGTCAATACACGTAATCCAATAACAACAAGATTTAGATCTAAACAATTAGATCATCATATTTACACAAAAATATATATTGTATTTATATATTCGTTATTCATAGAACCTTATTATCAGAATAGTTATCAATTATTTCGTAATTCTTTTTAAATATTATTTATTATTTTCCAGACGAGTTCACATAACCCAAGCGACATTGGACTATCTCGGTGGGGAATACGAAGTGGAAGCTGGAATGGGTGCTACTAGGAACCAATATTTAAGAGATCATTGTGTAACAACTTATTTCATTGTGCCACCCGCAAGAAGACGGAAGGTATTGAATGTACATATATTTATCTTTTGATATTAACAACGTTGTAGTATTGTGTTGCAAAAGGAAAGGACAAACTGTTTATAATTCCTAAAAGAAGAAAGTAGCATAATGATCGTTCACGTTACAGTTGAAAGAGAACTTCGTTAAACGTTCGCGTATGACTTGTATTCCTCAACAGCAAATTGGAGCGACTTACTAACTGATACAGGAATTGTAAGCTGGTAATAATAAATTGATTCTTTCTTCTGGTATCGTGATCATAATTATCAACTTTAAGTGAAAGAAACTGTAAAAAATCTTCTAGTACTGAACTATATCAAATTACAGTACTCCATTCTCGACCTTATCTGTGCTTTTGAAATCCCCGGAGATATTGCTAGCAGATTGGGTTTTTACCTTTTTCGATGGCTTCCAAAATGTTTGTATGAAATAATCATTTATTGTATCTCATTTAGTACCTCAGGAGGTCAGTTTAAGCCCTATATTCTCTATCTCATAAGCAAAGTTAATGATTTCTTTTTTACATGAATAAGACACTATTAGACGTTTTTCTGAGTCCAACTCCTATTTTCACATTTAAAAAGTCGAGTCAGTCTTGTGATAACTCACAATTCCCCTTTCATAGACGACAGAGACACAAACAGAATAGATTAGCATTAAGTAGAACTTGTAAAGGCATCGACATAAATCCGAAAAAAGCTGGTCCTATAAGTAGTTCCTTGCAGAATCCCTAACGATGGTCTAATAATCCTGAGCGACACAAATCTATATTGGATCCTTACAGAGTCTCTGGCAGTGATTTAAAAGTCTCGAATGAAGAAATACTCTTCGTTCAATATAAAGAACACCCTAGACCACAGACCTCGTTGTCGTCTCAAATAAAATTGACGTAACTAGACCGGGGAATGTTATCCACCATATTTTCCAGATATAACAACTCTGTGTTTTTACCATTTTCAATCATTTCCAAATTTTTTATATTGTATTAAATAATTCATTGAATTGTTATCCTATTATGGAGTACCGCAGGATGTCTGTTTAGGCCCTATGCTCTTTAGCTTTAATAATGCAAATCCATAATTCCATAATCAATTTTGAGATAATGTAAATGTCATACTGATGATGCAAAACTCGATTTTTCCATTTTATTCATTAAGATATTTGACGTTTACTTGAAGATTGGAAAAATGTAAAATGGTCTTACGAAACGGGAAATAATAAATTGATTTTATTTAAAAAATTAAAATACTATAAAATGTTGCTAGAAATTTAAAATATTAAGATAACCATCAATTTTTTAAAAGTGAAAATTAAAATATTGAAGAAAAAAATTGGGTGATATAATTATTATAACACTTTTTTTTAAAATTTAAATACATCCAAAAACTTCAGAATATTGCACACACCCTTCCGTAAATAAAATCTGTCCTCACATCAATATAAAGACCAGAATTATTCAAGTGACAACGTGGTAAACGCAAATTAGACGCGGATGCACTAAAATAACATGGAAAACATTGAGAATTAAGTACTCAACATTAATCAAACATAGCTATCAGAGCGTATGAACGCAAAGCCATTTCGTATATTTATTAGTCTAGGGAGGTGTGATAAATGAGGCATAATGACCCGATAGATAGTGCACAAAAACACACTCCACTTTCTATAGCTTTTTACCAGATTGTTTGAATTGCAGATGTTTACACAAGGAGTCGATGAAGATTTAATTTTTCTATTTGAACGTAATTTTGTGACTGCTATTGATTTTTATACAATCGTTTGTCCTTTCTACATTAACGATACTTTTATGTACTCTTAGAATATACCATAAGGTGTAAATAGTACTTGATTAAAAGTATCTGAATATAATTTTGTAACACAATTCTCTAAATTAAAAAAAAATAAACACAAATTGGGACTATACAGGCAGAAATTACCATTTCTGTCGATATTTTGTACAATTTTAGTTCCGCTGTAAGGTATGGCTAAGCTAGATGTTCGTTATTATTTCATGTAGCTTTGTTCGCTCCCCCGAGTGCACGTCACTTCATTGAAGTTTGTTCGATACGTAACTACCACGTGAATCTATCTACATACATCACTTCGTAACTTTAATTATTATGCTGTCAATAACACTGTTGTAAAGTTTATTCAAGTATCTCAACTATATTTTGATGCAAAATAGATTATTAATTTTCCCCGTTTAAATATTTACGTGCAATGTGTGAACGTGTTGTCAGTGCCGTAACATTAATGCTATGCTCTAATATACACGGATGTAAATTTTTACAGTCGGAGTTATCGAGTTCTTGAATCAATCATATTTTTCTGTTTTTCATACGTCATTTGTTAATATTAAAAAATTTTTTTAGTTGTACTCTGTCTCTTTTCTTCGATAATCTTTATTCATCTTTAAGATGAGCTTATAATAAAACCTATTCTTATCAGCGAAGAATTTTACAAGGTCTTGATTTACACGGTAGTAGTATTTGAGTTGAAAGTTATACTACGCAAGGAGTTACAAAGAGAGCGCACCTCATTCAAGATCCAGTAATTTTTGACAGGCGATCAAACTTGTGTGTGAGACCTTGTATCGATCAAACTTGTGTGTGTGACCTTGTATTTTGATGATGAAATACCACTTCTTTACGATTATGGTTTACTTCTACGTTCAACAGTTCCTCGATTAAAATAAAAGAATAATGTTTCAAAAGATAGAAGAAAATTAGATGTCAATGCTATCGTCATGTGTTATTTTGTAAGTGATGTTTCCAATTTGGGAAATAAATGATAATTCCTTGGATAGAGGATGTGGTAATATCTCATAGCATAATTTATTTAGCATTCGTGTGATCACTTACGCCGCATAAGTCTTAGCATTTATGTAAACTAAGGTGGGTCCATGTCTGTTGATTAATACAAGGTTCATTTAGACAAGTTTTCTATGCATTTCCTTAATTTCACGACAATATAAGTCTGTTATTGCTTATACAGGCCTCAAAAATGATTAATGGATGATATCCTTGACACACTATACCATATTATCAACATAGTCTTTTGATTTCGTAGAAATGGCTTCGACGTATATCCCTGATGCTATCATATTGTCATCACAAACTTTTGGCTACGTAAAAACAGCTTCAGTATATGTCAAACTGTTGGCTACGTAGAGACAGCTTCAGAATATGCCAAACTTTTGACTACGTAGAAACAGCTTCAGTATATGCCAAACTTTTGGCTACGTAGAGACAGTTTCAGAATATGCCAAACTTTTGACTACGTAGAAACAGCTTTAGTGTATGCCAAACTTTTGGCTACGTAGAAACAGCTTCAGTATATGTCTCTGACACTACCATATTGTCATCGTAATCTTTTGACTGCGTAGAGGCCGCTTCGGTGGATGTACCCGTCACTCTGTGTTGTCACCATGATCTTTTGGCTACATAGAGACGACTTCGATGTGAGTCCTGGATTTTCGCCCGGCTAATCTACTGTCTCAATCGCTTTCTTTCATTATTCATCTATTTTTTGTTGCGAGTTACAATTCTTCTCGTATAGGCGATCGTTCAATTCATGTGCAACCTATTTAATTTTAATCTACTGTCTCAATCGCTTTCTTTTATTATAGATCTATTATCAGTAATCTCGTGGCAAGTTACATTTTTTTTTCGTAAAGGTAATCGTTCAATTCATGTGGAACCTATTTAATCTTAATCTACTGTCTCAATCGCTTTCTTTTGTTATAAATCTATTTTTCGTGGCAAGTTGCAATTCTTCTCCTAAAGGTGATCGCTAAATTCATGTGGAACCTGTTTGTTGAAATTTTGAACCTTTCCCATATTCTTGGGATGGCTACCGGCTATTTTGCAACACACTCTGAGTTCTCCTGCGAGGGATGATAATGTTCAAGAGAGATCAGTTTTCACCAGCGTACGAAAAATGTCATCACGCCAAGGACAGGTAGCTTCCCACATATTCATTCATTAAACTCTTTTCTCCAGAATGGGACTTTTCGAACCATTGTCACACGGTTCGTTCGTTGACGATCCCATCGTCAAATAGAAATAACACTAAATTCATTGGACGGTATCAGTTTTTAAATATACACCTAACTATCTCAGCAAACAATTCGTGAATGAAAAAATATTTCATATTTCAACAGCGATTGATTAATATCGCCCTCTTTCGTCAGGTTCACTAACCCTAAATCCTCATAAAATTTATATTGTATTATTATATAAAAATTCATTAACTCATTTCCATTATAATTTCTCTTTTTATCACAAATATCGCATAATATTGCACACTATTTCTAATATCATCATTTAAAAGACTTCTTATTGTACAAACAGGTATTTGACTCGTATTTATTTGATATATTATTATAATATTGTCAATAATTCATTCTTACTTCTGTAGCAAAAATGTAGTTCACACTCATACATGAAAGATCTGAACAACCTGTCTATTAATTCTACACAAAAGATAAGAAAGGCACGTTTAGGTTACTTATTATCAATTGCACAGAAGGAAATGTTAACGTTACAAATTTTCGTGTTCATTTGAGTATTCAACTGAAAAGTAATGAGTACTTATGAGCGTAAATGAACCCCAGGGGCTATAATGGGAATGTTTGAATGATCTTAGCCTATAAATAACGTCTATACAGTGTATGTACGCCATCCCCTAATAATCATCTCCCGTACAAACCAATTTACAGTTGAGTAACTGCAACACACATAAACAAGGGAAGTTATATATTTTTTCACTCTATTTACAGCTTCAGATGTAGGAAATGAATATTTTCCTTTGATCTCGGAGGCAAATCGATTTCTAAATTGTGTAAATACACAATTTTACCTTTCAACACAAAAAGCCGCACCATTTATTTTTTATAAGAAACATAAATAACAGCATGTGGTTCAAAAACTAATATTAAAAACAAACTTGTATAGTTACTGCAGGGAAAAAGGTGTAACAAATGAACCGACCAAGCTATGAGATTCGTACATTAATACAGATTCGATTTCATAAAGGAAATAATAACAAAACTTTACAAAATTTGGCTTTTTGTCTACTACTGGAGATTTCATAACTGATAAAAATCATTACTACTTCGCTACTTTCAAATCTATCAACATTTTTTGTACATATACGAGGGTGGTCCAGAAGTACCTTACCCAACAAAGAAAACACAAACATTTTGAAAAGAAATGTACTTATTTCTCAACATAATCTCCTTTCAGCTCTATACACTTTCCCCAGCGATGTTCAATAAGTTCCATACCCGTTTTATAATAAAAACTGTCTTGCTCCACAAAATAGCCATTAACTGCCGGCATCACTTCTTCATCGTTGGAAAATCTTTGACCACCGAGCCATTTTTTCAAGTTTGGAAACAGAAAGTAATCCAAGGGGGCTAAATCTGACGAATAGGGTGTATGAGGTAGCAATTCAAACTTTAATACATTAATTTTGGCCATTGCATTAACGGATTTGTGAGCTGGTGCATTGTCTTGATGAAACAACACTTTTTTCTTAGCCAAACGCGGCCGTTTTTGCTTGATTTCTTCGCTCAAACGTTGCAATGAGTTCGCATAATACTCGCCGTTGATAGTTTTTCCCTTTTCAAGATAGTCAATGAAAATTATCCCAAAAAACCGATGCCATGACCTTGTTTGCAAATGAAACGGTCTTCGCCTACTTTGGAGTCCGTTCTCCCTTTTGAGTCCATTGTTTTGATTGTTCTTTTGTTTCGGGTGTGAAGTGATGGACCCTTGTTTCATCGATGGTTATTAAACGGCGCAAAAGTTCTGCTTTGTTGCTGTGAAACTTCACTAAACATTCAATTGAAACATCTTTATGACACTGTTTTTCTTCGAATGTGAGCAAAAGCGGCACCCATCTTACACAGAGCTTTCTTATGTCCAAATTTTCAGATAATATGCGATGTACCGCACTTTCTGAAATGCCTACTATGTCTGCTAGCTCGGGCACTTTCACTTGACGATTATCCAGTACCGCTTTGTGGATTTTCTTCACCATTTCTGGAATCGTCACCTCATTTGGTCGACCACTGCGATGCTCGTCTTGACAGCACGTACGGCCTCGTTTAAACTCTGCTACCCAATATTTCACTGTTGTCAACGAAGGCGCGGATCCACCCAGAGTAGAATCCTGTTCAGCTTTTATATCTCATCAGTTTTGAATAAAATAAAGTATTAGGAACACGAGTGGCCAATTTGTGTTGTTTTAAAGACGCTGAAAATTATTCTCAGTTAACGAAGAGGTTACACTAAGTTTCCATGTTTTATACGTGACTGGGACAGCAGAGCTAAACAAGAACATTAAGTAGAAAACAGTTGACCCTTAAGTAATGATATAATGCCTGGTAGGCACAATATAGTCTGCAATCCATTGGGGTAGCTCGTAACAAAATTATCCTGCCGTCAGTACGTCTAAAATTGAGCATCATGAAACAGTTTATTAAGTCTATGGACGAAAAAAAAAACTGCTTTTCTTACATTTGACGAATATTGCCTCAGGTAACTACGGAAAAGATTAAAGCAGGTGTTTTTGATGAAATCGGACATCTTACGAAAGATACAAAAGTGGGCTTCGACGACCGAGCTTGGACAGCTTGTGTCTCGTCATTGAAAATCAGAAAATTATATTGAACTAATAAAAAATCTACTTTTACATTTAAGCGTTCTCTTCCTGAAGGAATTAATAAATGATAAAATTCACTGTTCATTTTTGCTACCTAAGATTGAGATTAACGTGCGTCTTGCATTCAGGTCTTCGATTTTCTCTGTACTGACAGCTAACACGAATCTATGGCCAGATCAGCTATTTCCATTTTGTGTATGAATGGATATAAATACTATGTGGATATTTTTAAAGTATATATAATTTTGGGATTCATTTTTTGTAGTAATTCTTTTTTTGGAATTTTTCCAAACTTCCACTTTATGATTATTGTAATCTTTTTTGTTCAAATTGTTTGTTCGTTGGATTTCATTTGGGTATTATTAAATTTATTACTTTTTAATTCATAATCAAATATATTCAGTAATTAATGACAGAGGAATTCCAAATTAATATCAATTTAGCGTGCAATTTATAACCAGACCGAGTATACACATAAATTTCGTTAATGGTTAGAGCAAAGTGCGATCCTTTTAATAATACAGTCCAATTTGAATACAAATGGTCTTTTAAACTTCAATTAGCTGTGCCATTGCGCGAACAAAGCTGCATGCACTACAGCAACAACAATCCATACTAAACTTTCACTCCAAGCACTTTTCTTTCTTTGCAATGCACTACTTATCTATATTTGCATGAATACATTGCATCGATAACGATTTAGTTATTTTCAATTAATTCCCCTGATTAACTTTTTAGCATCAGGTAATGAATTTTCGAATTTGGAATGCGGTATTATTAATTTTATGAGAATAATTTTGTTCCTAACCTTTCACCTATTTTATACATGTGACCGCCTAAGATGAAGATATTACTATTTTGGAAAAACTGTGTGTTTTTATTTACAATGTGTTTCGTAATTGCTTGCTAGTACTCAAGGGTATTAATCCTTGGATAATTTTAAGACAAAATGCTCAAATCATTCATCAACAACTCTAGTTTTGTAATGCCGAGTGTTGAAAATTGAGGAAAAAATCGTTTTTTTAATGTTCAAGGAATTTTGTTAAAATTTTATGAAGTATTAACTATGTAACATAGGCATTCAAACAATTATTAATCAAATAAAACAATATTCAACTTTAAATAATGTGTATTTGACAAATGTAGCCATAATTCAAAGACTCGATGTTAGCCATAGTTTCTTCATCTTGGCTTCGGAGCTGGAATTGCGCCTTCGCTAATGCTGGGCTTTTGTTGGTGCACTGAGACTGTGCAATAACGAAAGAAGTAACATCAGTTCACCCTTGAAGATATCCCAAATAAGTGATGAAACGTTGTTAACAGAATTACCGAAGACATAGTTTCAGCCCGGAAGCGAAAATGAAAAAAGCACTTGGTATAGTGTAGCAAAATATATTTTGAATACACCTCCCAACATCTTCAAGGGAATGCAATACGTCTGTTACAAATACCTTTCTATAAATACTTGCAATTCGCTATCATGAAAAGACGTATTTCCGGTAGCACAGGAAAGTAAAAGTTTTACAAATTGGGGATTAATTAATGGTGTTACAACCCGATCAATTTGTTAAGTAAGACTTGATTATTATCTGCAGTTTCTTTTTTTTTATATGTAACAGACCATTTTTTTTGTGAATACCGTGCTTTGACCCAGCTCATCTTGATCATTTTCGTTCAACGATGTTGTAAATAGTCCATTATTCATTCTTTTGGATTCCTATCCAAAATTGATGAAATTTTTCTTGTATTAGCAGCAAATCATAGACGTCAATACAATGGAGCAAATTTATGTATTCAAGAACATTTGATGTGAAATCAAGTCTGAATAAAAAGTTTGAATAAGAAGTCCAGAAGTTTTCTTCTTCTTCCACTCTAAATAATTTCCTTATTGTGTCACACACTTTTCATCCAATTTTCTCTGGTCACTGAATACGATCTAAGTCCAGGAATTTCCTACATTATCCAATTATCAACTATAATTTTCATATTCAGACCATTAGTATTTTCTTCGTTGAAAATATTGATTTGCGCAAGTGTCTACGAACTCATTAGGAATAAGTTTCGTTAATCTTTTACTAGACAACAGAAAAAAAGTTACAAACTCAATATTCTAGAATAATATTCTTGAAATCCCACCAAACAGTGCTTTGAAGCGACTCATCTTTTCTATTCCATGATTGTTTACGTTGAACATTATTGTCAAATCCATTTTTAATCCTCTACTACGATTTGCTTCAAAAGTTTATCATTTTCTTTAAATCTTTTACCATCAAGTAACACACATCAATATGATGGCTTAAATTTCTTTCTTTGAGAACATGCATAACCCAAATATCCAGCTTTAATATAAAACCAAATCGTTTCACATGATTGCAAACGGTTGATGTCGACAAATCGAATCTCGCAGCAATTTCTCGTTATGTTTTTCGGTGGTTTTGTTCAATCAATACTTCTATTTCGTCCTCATCATCTTCAACTGTCTTTCCAGAACGAGGTGTATCCTTGGCATCGAAATTGCAACAACGAAATTTTGGAAACTAGTTTTGACACTAGCGTTCTGTTATGATGTCTTTTCAAAATCATGAGAAATGAAAACGAACACAGAGAATCAAAAGTTTTTATTTATAAATGAACCTTGAAATATTAGCTGTCCAAATATTGGGTCTGGGAAAAAGTTCGTGGCGTTTTTCCCGATAGATGGCATTGGTTGCCGATAACTAAAGAACAACAAGTCACAGCGACACCACCGACGGCTCGTTTTTTAGATGACCTTCCGAACGTTAGTTTGAGCGTAGAAACATTGTAATCGGTGCAGTGGTTGGAAAGTTATTCGCACTTGAAAATGGAGAAGAATAATGAGAAATTTCGCTATATTCTGCAATATTATTATGATAAGGGGAAGAACGCTGCGCAGGCTTGTGATAAAATTTGTGCTGTGCACGGTGAAGGTACTTTATCGAAATCTGTTGCGCGGAAATGATTCGCTCGCTTTCGTTCTGGAAATTTCAATGTGAAAGATGAGTCACGCTCCGGTCGTCCAATTACTGAAAAATCTGATGAAATTCTTGAAAAAGTCCAACAAGATAAGCATATCAGCAGTGTCGATATTGGCATGGAGCTAGGCATTGACCACAAAACTGTTTTGAACCATTTACACAAAGCTGGTTACAAAAAAAGCTTGACGTATGGGTTCCTCATGAGTTGAGCGTGAAAAACATGATGGACCGAATTAACATCTGCGATGCGCTGCTGAAACGGAATGAAATCGAGCCGTTTCTGAAACGTTTAATAACCGGAGATGAAAAATGGATTACGTACGATAATCGGAAGCGTAAAAGATCGTGGATAAAGGATGGTGAGCCGTCACAAGCGTTCGCTAAGCCAACATTGACGCCAAAAAAAGTGATGCTGTGTGTATGGTGGGACTGGAGGGGAATCGTCCACTACGAGCTACTTCCAACTGGTCAGACGATTGATTCTCAACTCTACTGTGCACAACTAGAGAGATTACGCCAGGCGATTGAAAGAAAACGGCCCGAATTGATTAATAGGAAAGGTGTTGTCTTCCATCATGACAACGCCCGACCACACACTTCTTTGATGATCCGTCAAAAATTGAGAGAGTTTGGTTGGGAAGTTTTGATGCGCCCACCTTACAGTCCGGATATAGCACCCTCTGACTATCATCTGTTTCGATCTCTGCAGAACTCTCTCAATGGAATTAAGTTGGTTTCAAAAGAAGCCTGTGAAAACTACTTGATTCAGTTTTTCGACCAGAAACCACAGAAGTTTTTCACCGATGGGATCATGGATCTACCAAAAAAATGGCGAAACATTGTCGATAATAATGGAGCATATTCGGTTTAAATGAATTCGTCCACGCGCCATGCGGGGACCAGTTGAATTTTACTGAAAAAACGCCACGAACTTTTTCCCAGACCCAATATATAATGACACTAGACTGTAATATAAAGTTGCCTGATTTAAAATACAACTCTCTCGAAGAAAAAGAAACGAAATTACTTTCCTAACTATTCATTAGAACTCTTTTGGTCATGGCTTCCAATTTTGGCCAATTAATATGATATGAAAACTCTAGAAATCGTCGCCTTTGTCCAATAATTAACTACATAATTTTTATATCATTTCGCCCATGAGTAGCGCATTTGTTTCCCAGTTTTCTTTTGTCACTGAATACGATCTAAGAAGTCCAGAAATTTCCCCTTTTCTCCAGTCAGTAATTATATAATTTTCATAATGTTTGGTCCATTAGGAACGCATTTTCTACACTGAAAACGTTAATTTTGTCTTCTTAAAGGAACTATCACATTTGTGACCGACTTCGTACAAGTGTCTACGAACCATATGCTCGTATATTTTGGGTCTTGCATCGTCGTTAATCCTTTACTAAACAGTAATTTTCTGATTGCTATTCTAACAATGTAACGATCAGTTCTAATGGTAGGTTGTGGGTTCCTACTAGAAAATGACTGTCCACTACTGGTTCTAAAATTTCTTTTTCTTTGATAAAACGCATAATACGTTGTACAATTTGTTGGAAAATTCTTATTTTCTCAACTCATTTTTTATATTTAATCCTATTTTTTCACCACTCGATAGATATGTCTCGTAGTTTACTCATAATAGCCTAAGATATGACATTTTCTGCATGAATAGGTAAGCCAACAAAACTAAGAACTTCTTTCCAATGTCATATAAAAGTAAAAAGATAAACTGTTGTCGACAAATAAACCACATATTTGGAAGGCATTACTGTTAATGCTGAATACCTACATATTGTTAAGAAACTGATAAAAGAGTCTGTGGAAAATTGATTTCTCAAGCAATAACGTGCAAATCAAGTATACCCAAATAATAATACTTTCTCCAATTAAGTGGTTCCAGCATATGCCTGAAGTAAAATAACAAAATTTGGCTCTACTATCGTAGGGCAAGAACTAATAGTAATCAAAATCTTAGGCGTCTCATATACACAACCTTCTCAAGCAATTTGAACCAACGCTAACCCGTGTGACTAACCTGCCCCCTCGGCATTTGTGCGAATCTCTTCCAGCCACTCTTATTCAACACGCTACAGGTTCGGTCCGCTCTCGGAGCCGCCCAGAGAAGGAAATTGAGCTTCAAGAACGTTTCCAACGTGGTAGTCCAGCTGCTTCATTCCATAAAGTACTCCATGGAGGTGCCCTTCTCCAACATCGCGCTGCAATCTGTTGACATCAAGACCACCAACGCACGGAAGGTACATTTTTTTTTCTTTTTTTTATTTCCGATACTCTTTCAAATAAATTTCTGTGAGCGAAATCGACATATAATTTGTCATCGTACGTATATGTATGTATGCGCACGTATTCTATGAAAATATAAATGAGCGGACATTTCGTAAATGATTGATGTTGAAAACGGTATTGAAATTGAAAAAAAAAAGCGCTCTTTGTATTTTATATATGCAATTACTGTGTTTTCAATTCTGTACAAAACCAACAAAATATTGTTATAAACAGAGAAACTAGCATAAAAAATTTTAAATAGGACAAACCCCTTTTATTCTATTATTTTCATAATTTTTTTTTCGTTCACATTAACCCCCAGCTTAAACAAAAGAATAACTAAATTCATGCAACTATTTGAAACGTCAAACACAACAATAGCGTAGCTAGCATAATAAATAACATTAATACATTTGTTAAAAGAGTTCTAAAAATTCATTTACTTCCCAAATTATAAATCGAAAATTCACCAGTGGCTAAAATAAAATCGAACTTTATCATTATTTGAAACAATATTAACGGTGCGTTGTAATCAAACACAAAAGAAAGATTCTATATTTATAGTGAAATAATATAATGTAAATATACACAGGCGAGCCAAAAAGTGAGATCACGTTGAAATTGTGATATTTTTTTAGAACTTTTCAGATGCTATATTTCGTCGACTAAATTTAATATTCAGTACCGAATCGGAAAGTCTATTTTTTGTTTTTTTATGATTTATTCTGAGAAAAACAACAAATTTAGATTTTACACGAAGCTAAACTTTTTATTATTAGGACCGATACGAAAGTAAAGCAACGAAAAGACTTAAAATCAATAAAGTATATTGTTTTTGGATTAATGACTACTTGAAAACGACGAGACATACTTTAAATTAAGTTGGAAAAACAAATTCTGCTTGATGTTTTTCCACTCCTACAATAACAACTCTTTCATCTCCCGGGCAATTTTGTACGTCTTCTGAACATGCTTAATGAGATTCAGGTTTGGATTGGATTGAGAACTCGAATCCACATCATCAAGAACTTTATACTTACTTGCGAAAAGATTTACACTCAAACCATGATCAACCCATCGACAAATGAAAATCGCTCGTTAATACAAACTGCAAACGCATCTTTTTCCGGAACTTCTCCGTACTGGCGAACGTCCATCTGATCCAATGAGGCATAAATAGTATTCTGCTCCAATTCTCGTTATTCCACACTAGATGATTTTGGGCAAAAGCTAATTCGATATCGGACAATACAAGAAAATCCCGTAGTAAGTCTTCTAACAATCCATTCATTAACATTTACATCTCTAACTTCTTGGAGTTTATTTTGCAGCCATACCGCAGAGGATGTTCTATTCTACAAACTTGCGGACACCAAAAAAATCATCTCTTTGAGTGATAATTCTTTTTCGATCAATCCTTTGTCTTCCGATTATCAGACCAACTTTTTCAAAGTGCGACATGAAAATTTGCCAAATGAATTCCTAAATGACTGAATATTATTCGGAAAAAAGCGAGGGCGGAAGCTGTGCTCAGTTTGAAAAAGATGCTGACTTCTTAAGTCGTATGGTGCATTTCTACGATCCGGGAGTAGAGTAGCAATTGATGGAATGGAAACATCCTGATTCTCTTTCATGTTCAAAAATCTGCTGGGAACTCATGTTATTGGATTGTTATGAATCATTTTTTGTTGAGTAAAGCTGCAATAATGACCGGGAAATATTATTTGGTATTACTGACCAGTTTACGAGAGAAAAATTAAGGAAGAAAGATGCGGAAAGTTCTCCGAATGTGTTTTGTTTTCGCAGGACCATGCGTTGCCACTTACATCTCACATCGTAATAGAAAAAGTTTGTAATGTAGGTTTTGAATCACATGAATTAGACTCCTTTCAATTATAGTCTTTTTCTTCAACTTAAAAAAGGCCGAAAGATTGCTTCTGACGTAGTAACAGAAACTGTGCAGATCTGATTTACGAAACTGGATAATGATGATTTTGTCAGACCTGACTGTGACAGTGACAGTGTGCGTTGTGGCTTTCGACGGTACAGTCGTGTACGGAATTTGTTTCTTGCGGATTTTGCCGTAGTTTCCTGTTCAATTATCTGCTGATGATGACTACTTTCTTGTCGAAATAGGTGTACAGAATACGAAAATTATTGTGGAAAGGGGTTATATATCGACTTTAATGCTTTTTTATTCTTTGCTCTATCAGTAAAACGATGTAAGAACACACACCGAGAATATATCGTTAATAATATAGTTTACCTGAAGAGAGTCGATAACACAAAACAAGATATTATTAATCTGGCACGTAGACTTCCGCGGTCGTGGTCCGTATTATCTTCTTCTGGGCTTCCGGGCTGGAACCGTGTCACTGGTATAACTGCCGACGTTTCGTACCCACTCGTATGCGACATTTTCAGGACTCAACTACTGCTACTGTTTGTTGAGAGCAACTGTTCAGTTTGTTGTTTCAGTTTCAGAGCAACAAACAGTAGCAGTAGTTGTGCCCTGAAGATGTCCCATACGAATGGGTACTAAATGTCGGCAGTTATATGAATGACGCGGTTCCAGCCTGGAAGCCCAGAAGAAGATATTACTAACATTAGAATTTATTCTCATACGACATAATACGATTTAAAATTTAATATAAACACACTAAAATATTCTCCTAATACGGTGTTTTTATTCGTTTATTTCAGTAAGATAGTTTTTGAGAAAAACTTGTACTTTTTAAACACATCTTCATCTATATTATTTTTACAGTTCAGCTTTTTTAACTAAAATTCCACAGAATATTCTCACACCACCTAAACAATAAGAACATCATAATCTTAGTTAATCTAGCTTTGTGGGGCGTAGTCTTTCTACCGCCGAGTACTTACAGAAGATTTCCATTCAACACTCCGTAAAAATGATGTAAAATAGTATTTTGTTGTTGCTTATTCATCTCTACATGAAATGTTGCATAATACCAGAATATTTAAACTTCCCCACTTGTACTAATTTATATCGTTTTGCACTGACCTCGCGTTAATTATAATGCTGTTAATTTTTGTTATTTTAAATATGTGTTTCAAGTTAGATCAGTGCGTGGAAAAAACTATATATATAACAGTTACGATTTACAGCTTTTCCAAACATGTTTTAAACATAACGGATAAGGCAAATGCATAATTATGAACAGGCTAATAAATATTCGCAGCGTGTTTTAACATAATAACCAGATTTTCATCTTAACCGGATTTAGTACAATTATTGGGATGCTTTGGATTCTACCCATACGATATTTGAACCATTCGTCGTTTATTTATTAGCTAATATAAAGAATAGATTATTCTCTTATAAAGATCACGATATATTTGGTTGGCAACTAAGTACTTTCGGTTTTTACTGATAGAGAGCGTTGCTTTATTTTCTGTATAACGTATGTTAGTGCTGTACTTTACCGTTTGTCGCGTGATACTAGTCACATTGACGTAACTTCAGAAGCAAGTAGTGCGTGATTTTTATTAAAGCTATTAGTTGTGGGTTAATTTTAAATGGAGTGCAGAAACGAACATTTTCGACATATTTTACTATTTTATTTCCGTAAAGGAAAGAAAGCTGCTGCGGCTCACAAAAAGATATGTAAAGTTTATGGTGCTAATTGCATAACAGAGCGCACGTGTCAGAATTGGTATAAAAATTCCGTTCTGGAGATTTTTCCCTCAAAGATGAGCAACGTTCTGGTCGGCCTACTGAAGTTGAGGATGACCAAATCAACGTCATAATTGAAGAGGATCGTCATATAACTGTTCTAGAGGTTGCGGAGAGGCTACATGTATCGCACACAACAATTGAAAAACATTTAAAATGTCTTGGGCTAGTTAAGAAGCTTGATATTTGGGTACCTCACAAATTGAAAGAAATTCATTTAACACAAAGAATCAACTTTTGCGATATGCACCTTAGACGAAATGAAACCTACCCTTCCTTAAAAAGAATCATCACTGGTGATGAAAAATGGGTCCTGTACAGTAACATAGTTCGAAAACGATCATGGAGCAAACACGATAAACCAGCTCAAACCACATTGAAAGCTGAATTGCATCCAAAAAAGATCATGCTGTCAGTTTGGTGAGATTACAAAGGTGTTGTGTTTTTTGAGCTGCTTCCAAGGAACCACACGATCAATTCTGATGTTTACTGTCAACAATTAATAAAACTGGATGAAGCAATCAAAGAAAAACGGCCAGAATTGTCAAATCGGAAAGGTGTAGTTTTCCACCAAGATAATGCAAGGCCTCACACATCTTTGGCAACTCGTGGGAAACTATTGGAGCTTGGCTGGGAAATGATGCCACATCCCTCATACAGCCCTGATCTAGCACCATCTGATTACCATTTATTTCGAAGTTTGCAGAATTCTTTGAATGGTAAAACTTTCACAAATGACGATGACCTTCACTCGCACCTGCTTCAGTTTTTTGCTGATTAAGGGGCAGAAATTTTATGAGCGCGGGATCATGCAGCTGGAAGAAAGATGGCAAAAGGTCATTGAGCAAAATGGAAAATATATAATTGATTAAAAACTATTCTTTATTTAAAAAAAAAGTGTTTTATTTTATACTACAAAACCGAAAGTACTTAGTCGCCAACCCAATAGAATGCTACGGATCGTAAATTTCGTTTCATTAAGTCCTCGTTTCAGTGTTTTTTGTTTTTATTAATTGTAGGCAAGGTCTGAATCGTAGAATGAGAGATGTCGGCGCACTACAGGCGTACGCTTGCTAGTAAAAAAAAGAAAATAATATAAATAGTTATACATATAATTTATGAAACGTAACACTCGTTTAAGCAATATTTTCAGTGAAATCACGAACAGGATAAGATCGGTTAAATATTTGAAACATCAGATATGTTTCCACAGTTGTTTCGGGAAATCAAGTTGGCCGTGAGGACAAAATAAAAAATTATATAAAGACAACGACCGTTCGACATCTAGGATGTAATATTTTAATAATTAAAGTCATATTTATTAATATTTAACGGATCTATATACTCAGTATCACTACAAATTTGTTTTAAAGAGGTAAAATCTGCATTTTTCTTTAGCGCAATATCTACTTTGGCTATAACAATAATATTTTATTTTTATTGTCGTTGATGGCATGCAACTGTGCTTCACATGGAAGCCACTAATGGCAACGAAACAATTTACCAATGGTTTCAACAGTCAAATGTTTGTCGATAAAAGCGTTTCGTGTATTCCAAACACTCGCCCTGATTTCGTCGACAAACACATTAATTAACCCAACTATTAATCGAAATTACATATCAAATAGTCTTCCAAATAGCCAAGCATTTAGGAGACCAGAACACCAAAAACTTCCCGTTTGGCCACTTCGCTGGTGGCTACGTGAGATGTCAATACAGTGTTGTTCACTGTTTTTTATTATTTGCAAATCTGCTTCAACTTCAGCAATTTGAAATTTATTTTGACTTTGCTCAATGGCAGTTGCTTCTTTAGGATCAAATTGTCAAACTACACACTCAATTTTTTGGAAGTGGAGAAAAAATAAAAAACTGTCTTTAACCATGTTCCCCAGCGAGTGAGCATCTGCAAACAATTTACATGTGGATGTGCATCGAATCGTTTCTGCCACAAGATGCAACCTGGACGATTTCGTTAAGCAATTAAATTCAAAATTCCCAACGATCAAAATCACGGTAGGAAACGATAACAATTACAGCTTACCTTAGACATCCTAGTAATTAGAAATAAACGTAAATAGAAATTGACATTTTCCGAAAAGATATCAATTTCAATAAGTCTATCACGGCGGATTCAAATCATAGCATGCAACAACAGATGGCTTCTTTCAACTTTCTTATCAGTTGTTTGTTAAGTTTTCCATTAACAAAAATGAGATACGAAATTGAATTAAATCTTCAAATCAAAACAATCGTAACAAACAATTTATTTTCTTACCGTTTAACGTAGTTACAAAAAATTAAAATAAGATTTTTCAGGAACGCGGATTTCAAGTTACTTTTCGGTCCAGAATCTATAAAACCTAAAGATAAAATCGTTAATCAGAAATCCGGGATTTATGAAATAATCTGCCATTTTGCAGTCCCGGCAGATTATTTCATAATCACGATTATTAAGAATTGGACAGATACGAGAGGATCTTCATCGCGAAAAATAAAAACTGTGTTTTATATAATGTGAAAGATAAAGTTGAGGTTAATCAGAAATCCGGGATTTACAAAATAATCTGCCGTGACTCTGACAATAAATACTTAAGTCAAACGAAACGCTCAATAGGGACTCATTATAAAGAACGCATATCGCACATTAACCTTAATCGTCCAGAGAAATCTAGTTTAGCGAAGGGTCTATTAGAAAATAATCATAATATAATCGCAGATTTAATCAAAATTATAAACAATTATCAAGAATAGGACAGATACGAGAGAATCTTCATCGTGAAAAATAAAACTGTGTTTTATATAGTGTGAAAGATAAAGTTGAGGTTAATAAGAAATCGGGGATTTACAAAATAATCTGTCGTGACTGTGACAAAAAATACTTTGGTCAAACGAAACACTCAATAGGGACTCGTTATAAAGAACGTACCCTGCACATTAAGTTTAATCGTCCAGAGAAATCTAGTTCAGCGAAGGCTCTATTAGAAAATAATCATAATGTAATCACAGATTTAATCAAAATTATAAACAACTGTCAAGAATTGGACAGCTGGCAAAGAATCATCACTGAAAATAAAAACTATGTTTAACGCTAACGGAGGTCCGATACCTTATTCTGGCGTTTATGACGTTCTGGAAAATAGGGTCGTTAGAAAAAGGTCCTTTAGTGTAATTAGAGGCGTGTATCGGTACAAGTGCTAGTTTTTAAGTCTATCTACGCATATGTTTCTTTCTCGTAACGTAGATCGCGGATTTTTCAGTGTGAGCTCTACCGCGGACCCAGTTAAGACATTGATTATGTTTTCTAATGATAACAACTTCATTGTCGAAATACGTCTACAGAGTACGAATATTGACGTGATAAGAGAATTTTTCCGTTTTTTATTTATTTGCGAACATTTAATTAATATAGAAATTTTACTAGACGAACGATTGGTACAAAAAAACAAAACAAAGACGGTTGCAACGTCTTTGTTGTAATTATTTCATCGTGTATGAGTTGATGGAATTTTAAATGTGTTTTTTCCCATTGTTTGCAAACACGTCTTTACTAACTCCACTTCTGCCATATCAATCAGTTACAGACAATTTTTTTAATATAAATTTTGCTGTACTCATATATTATGAGACAATCTACAGAATCTAAGTTATTGATTTATGAACAGTATTAGGCGAATTACCCATGTTTTACCCCTTACTTAATGCGATGTAAACATTAAGAAACATTTTGAAAACTTAATTAAGAGCTCCATTTATTTTTTTTAAAAGGATTCTTTATTTATCTGAACTTTCCAAAACTTCATTACATTCTCCTCAAATATTTACTCATGCACATCAAGTAGGAACTTTAATAAAAGCGTTTTAGAAACTACGTGCCTTCCACGTAAATTTAAATACACGAGATTGATATATAAAAAAAATTAGGTCGTTACTGAAGAACAAACTCAAAAAGGAACTTCGAAATTAAAGTACGTATTTTAAACAAGCGAACGTAAAAAAAGGGGACAGGTTTGTTTCAGTTTTAACGAATTTATGTTAACATATTTACAACGTTGCTGGAAACAATAAACAAACGAAAACAGGCTAAAACATTCACAAACATATGTAGGTCTGTACTTGTTAAAACATAAAATCGAAAATAGCAAACATTTCTATACATTAAAAGTATTTTTGTTTTTTAATTAAATTCCGTGCTTGTGCAAATAAAACTGACTATACACCCAACACACCGGTTAAAAAAATCAATGAGTGAGTAGTAACATCAGCAATAAAATATGCGTAATGCATTTTCACAAGTATCCACACACCTGAATATGTGTTTGTAAGTGTCGAATATAAAATAATTTGCTTTCAGTAAATATTAGGTCTATCGGAAAGTTCTGTCCGTTTTTAGAATAAAATAAAACAATGGATTTTTCATGCCTTGAATAAACTTTATTAAATAATATAATTTCCATCATTATTTACGACTTCTTGCTAGCCCGATGGCAATTTGTATATCCTATTTTACAAAATGCCTTTTCCCTAGAGGCTAAAAATTTAACCAGTGCTTCTCTGATATACCCCACTGTATTTTGTACGAATTACAACAAGGAAGAGATGCTACAGAAACGCGTAGAAATTTATTAAAAGCGTTTGGTGAAGGTCGAGAACATACAGAAGATGGTCCGAAAAATTTCAAATAAGTGATTTCAACCTTTCTGATAAACTACACTCTGAGCGATCATCATTGATCGACGACGATACTGTCAAGATCATGTTAGAGCAAAATCCCTTTTTGACAACACCGGAGATTGCGGAGCAACTTGATTCAACTCAACAAACCATTCCGGACGATATTGGGAAACTAGGATTGGTATGGAAATATTCGAGATGGACGCCATGTGACTTAATTGAGAAGAATTTGAATGATTGAGTCGTCATATGCACATCTCTGCCTGCACGGAACAAAATTGAACCCTTCTTGGTCCGGATGATAACTAGGGATGAAAAGTGGATTACCTATGAAAACATCATAAGAAAAAGGGCATATTGTGAATCCGGAAAACCTGCCACCTCCACCTCTAAACCGAAGTTGAGCCTGAGTAAGAGAATGTTGTGTACGTAACGGGACATTTGAGAACCAATACATTTCGAGCTTTCGAAACCGAACAAAAAGCTAAATTCAGAGAGGTACTAGCAATTGGATAATTTAAAAACAGCACTTCAAGAAAAGTTCCAATCTATATTGACTCTGAGATATTGAGAAAAAGAATTTGAATTTCGTCGAAAATGAATTCAATGGAAAAGCAAATGGTCGGGGATGAACGATGGACTGCTTACACAGTCTGTCTTTTGATTTGGTGTTTCATGGTTCTTGCACTTCCAAGCAATCGAGTAAGATGATATCAATCGCTTGCATAGATATCTGCTAAGTAAATATCTTTTACCATTTTGTATATAATTGCAATGTATTTGTCAATGATAACGCACTGTATGATCTTTCAAAAATTTACGCTCAAGGCAGAATTCATTATATCTGCCTTAGTTCGTAGAAAAAACATTCTCGTCGACTTAATTGAGACTCAAAGTTATAGAAAATTACTCTTCCAATATGCTGCAACCAAAACTTAAAAACACTACAATATTTTTCAATTCATCACTTTTATAAACTCAAAAGATGAAGCAAAATTATCACAGCGATATTTCAAAATTTTCTTCTGAAAAGTTTTTAAAACGTTAGCATTAGCCAGGTCTCTGCATTTAAGACACTCCGAGAGATCATTTATATAGATTATGAACAAAGAAAGGGCGCAAATGGAAACCCTGGCCAATACCTGAATAGATATCAAAGGGATTAGATGAGAATCCACTATTTATCATGCACGCAGCCAGAACTATTCTGTAAGTAGGAAGAAAACGGGTCAATAATGTTAAGAGCGATGCTAAAAGATGTCAACTACATATCAAAATACTGCATTGAAATGGCATTTAAAAACATTTGCACGATGTTATGTTCCACACATAATCGTATCGATAGACCTTTTAAACGAATAAAAAATATCGGTGATATCTCGCACACACCTAATGAAAGACTCGTTATATAGTGGCTAAAATTGGAATTTTTAATGGCTCTAATCCTTTTAGTTTCTTTGAATGAGTACATGAAAGCGCTGCTTCAATTCAATTTCATTAACATTATTGTCTCAATAGCAAAGGAATGAATGTATTGGGTTGGCAACTAAGTACTTTCGGTTTTGTAGTATACAATAAAACACTTTTTCTTTTAAACAAAGAATAGTTTTTGACCTTTTGCCATCTTTCTTTCAGCTGCATGATTCCGCGCTCATAAAATTTCTGGTCCTTATCAGCAAAAAACTGAACCAGGTGTGAGTGAAGGTCATCGTCATTTGTGAAAGTTTTACCATTCAAAGAAGTCTGCAAACTTCGAAATAAATGGTAATCAGATAGTGAGTGCTAGATCAGGGCTGTATGGGGGATGTGGCATCACTTCCCAGCCAAGCTCCAATAGTTTCCCACGAGTTGCCAAAGATGTGTGAGGCCTTGCATTATCTTGGTGGAAAACTACACCTTTCCGATTTGACAATTCTGGCCGTTTTTCTTTGATTGCTTCATCCAGTTTTATTAATTGTTGACAGTAAACATCAGAATTCCTTGGAAGCAGCTCAAAAAACACAACACCTTTGTAATCTCACCAAACTGACAGCATGATCTTTTTTGGATGCAATTTAGCTTTCGATGTGGTTTGAGCTGGTTTATCGTGTTTGCTCCATGATCGTTTTCGAACTATGTTACTGTACAGGACCCATTTTTCATCACCAGTGATGATTCTTTTTAAGGAAGGGTCGGTTTCATTTCGTCTAAGGTGCATATCGCAAAAGTTGATTCTTTGTGTTAAATGAATTTCTTTCAATTCGTGAGGTACCCAAATATCAAGCTTCTTAACTAGCCCAAGACTAAAAGACTAAAACATTTTAAATGTTTTTCAATTGTTGTGTGCGATACATGTAGCCTCTCCGCAACCTCTTGAACAGTTATATGACGATCCTCTTCAATTATGACTTTGATTTGGTCATCATCAACTTCAGTAGGCCGACCAGAATGTTGCTCATCTTTGAGGGAAAAATCTCCAGAACGGAATTTTTATACCAATTCTGACACGTGCGCTCTGTTATGCAATTACCACCATAAACTTTACATATCTTTTTGTGAGCCGCAGCAGCTTTCTTTCCTTTACGGAAATAAAATAGTAAAATATGTCGAAAATGTTCGTTTCTGCACTCCATTTAAAATTAACCCACAACTAATAGCTTTAATAAAAATCACGCACTACTTGCTTCTGAAGTTACGTCAATGTGACTAGTATCACGCGACAAACGGTAAAGTACAGCACTAACATACGTTATACAAAAAATAAAGCAACGCTCTCTATCAGTAAAAACCAAAAGTACTTAGTTGCCAACCCAATAGTATCAAATCAATCTTTACATCCTTCTACACCTGATATATTAACTCCCCTGGGTACCACCCTATTCCACTATTGAGAAATCATTCTGATTGCTGCGTAGACTGTACAATATAACTGACCTATGCAAATCAATAATATTCAGAAAATAAAAGAATATTTTTTATGAAATTTGTACAATATTGTGCGTAAAATATCTATACGATTTTTAACATGGATTAACATTTGCTATTAAATGACAATGTGAGTTTAAAACCCTGCGTTACCATAGTGCCATATAATCACCACATCATATAATTAGCTCAAACTCATTATAAATTCATCGTAATTGGTATATCATTTATTCACTACTCGCCTGCCAAATAAACAGAAGGCAAATATCATTCGTGTTTGCAGTAATCACATTTTGTTATTTATAACCATGCAAATGATAAAAGCATAATTGTACTTGTTGTTGATTCAATTATATGTCGATTTCGCATGTATTTATTGATCTCTTACCAAAAAAAAAACATTACGTATAATCTTGCAACCAGATCTCACTTTAAAAGCACTAATTTAAAGAATGTATGTACTAAAAGCACAGATGCACAAACATCCTAATTTAGCTTCTATTAAACGTTTTTAACTATTTTGATGCCCGCAACTCACTTATCAAACGACTATCTGAGATTAGTTGGTATAAATGTTGATATATTTGGCACAAATGTACATTATTTTGCTAAATATATTGCCAAGGTCTTTGTGGCTTCAACGTTGTATTAATGAGCGATTTAGAGTGTATAGTGTTTATGAAAAAAAAAAGGTTTAGATTAGAAGAACGCATAGTAAACCCGTTTCTGATCAAAAAAAAATCAATTTCCAATTAAAT
>JAVIWB010001940.1:0-27577 GCA_031893035.1 Dermolepida albohirtum | reverse complement strand
GGTTATATTTTAATGTCTACCTGCCGATCGCTGGGAGCGTTTTATTTTTACCATGGTCTGATTTTGGCGATTGGCGTAGGGGCCGGCTGGCCGGGACTTTTGCCGCAAATCGGCCATTATTTTACTAAAAACCGCGGGCTCATGATCGGCTTCGCCTCGGCCGGTATCGGCGCCAGTTCTTTCTTTATCGCGCCTGTAACCCGTATCATCATCGATAACGTTTACTGGCGCGTTACTTATCTGGTTTGGGGCGTTATTATCCTGGTGGTTTTGGCGCGGTAAGCTTTGTATTCAAGAACGCCCACCGGCATCGTCTGCCGCCGCCGCCGGGCAAAGCCGGCACGCCGCCGCCGGGACTTTCTTTCAAGGAAGCCCTGCGAACGACGGACTTCTTTATTTTCTGCATCGTTTTTTTTCTGTTCGGCTATAACCTGCATTCCGTTATGATCCACGTGATACCTTTCGCGCTGGACATGGGCTTTGAACAGCATGCCGTCCGTATTCTGGTATTTATCGGCGGTATCAGCATGATCACGCGCATCCTGGCGGCCTGGCTCAGCGACCGCATCGGCGCCAGAACCACGCTTTTGGCCGAACTGACCCTGATGCTGCTGGCCTTTGTCGTGCTTAAGTTTCCCGTTAACATTCCCCGGCTGTATCTTTTCGGCGCGTTTTTCGGCCTGGCCTACGGCGGCGGTATGGCGCTGGTGGCCATCGCTTCCGGCGACTATTTTGGCAAGCGTTCCGGCGGCACCATCCTGGGCGGCATCACTTCACTGTATACCGTGGGCGGCGCTTTGGGGCCGGTAATCACCGGCGTTATTTTCGACATGCGCGGCAACTATAATCTGGCGTTTTCCATTTGCCTGGTGTTGGCGGTATTGTGTCTGCTGCTGTGTTTCAAGCTGGGCAAACCGCGGTTTTTGGCCTGATGATGCATGTTAATTTCTTTCGAAACAAGGCGTGAAGCGTCCTGAGCAGTAACATATACACAGGATTTATGGGGTGATTTGGCTCTTTATGGCAGGCGAGTCTGCAAGGCCGTTTTCCACATAAATTATAGATTTCAGCCCTTTGGCTTGGTTTTTATGCTTTACCTTGCGGATTTAAAGGGGTAGAGTATTACACAAAACCCTTTGTGTAAGTCTTACTTGGGCCTTAACCGTATGGTAAGGAGTTGGGATGCCCGAAAGCAAACAAACCAAAACACATTTGGAAACAATTTATCGCGCCGGTTTACAGGCGCTAGAGCCCTATGGCCTTGTGACCGCGAGCATTGAGCTTTTAGGCGATGATTTGCGCATTAGCGGTCGCGGCGTATCCGCTGTGTTTAATTTAACGCAGTTCGACGAGATTGTGGTTTTAGGCTGCGGTAAAGCCGCCGCCCCCATGGCCAAAGCCCTGGAAGACCTTTTAGGCGAACGCATCCGGCGCGGACTGGTTTGCGTTAAATACGGGCACACCGCAAATTTGCGTTTAATCGAACTGCGCGAGGCCGGACATCCCGTGCCCGACGCCAACGGCATGGCCGCCGCCGTCAAAGTAATTGATATTGCCAGAACGGTTACGGGAAAATCGCTGGTGTTCGTGCTGTCCACCGGCGGTGGATCGGCCCTTTTGCCGGCCCCGGCGGAAGGCCTTAGCCTTCAGGATGAAGCTAGCGTTACGGAACTTTTGCTCGCCAGCGGCGCCGATATCAACGCCGTTAACAGCGTGCGCAAACATTTATCGCAGCTTAAGGGCGGGCGTTTGGCTAAAATGCTGGAAGGCGCCACGGTCATAAACCTGATGATTTCGGATGTGGGCGGTGATGATCCCGGCACAATCGCTTCGGGCTGGTGCGCGCCGGACTTTTCCACCTATAGGACGCCGTGACGATTTTGCAGGACTACGGCCTGTGGGATAAAATACCGTACAAAGCTGCGGAATACCTGCAACAGGGGTTGGAAGGGCTTAAGCCCGAGACTCCCGATAGCGGCGACCCGTGTTTTGCGAAGGTGCACGGCTTTATTCTGGCCGGTAACGGCGATTGCGTTAAGGCCTCAGCGCCAAAGCTCTGGAACTTGGTTTCAACGCCCATGTTTTGCCGCGCTTTTATACTGGCGAAGCCCGCGAAGTAGGCCGCAGTCTGTATGCGTTGTCCACCGATTATGACAAGAATACGCCCGATACTGAAAAGCCGCTATGCCTGATTTGCGGCGGCGAGGCCACGGTCACGCTGCCGGAGGATCATGGTACCGGCGGACGGGCCATGGAAGTGGCGCTGTCTTTTCTGGCGGAAACTCGTAAACACGACTATGGCGGCGTGGCTTTTCTGGCCGCGGCCACCGACGGCAATGACGGCCCCACCGATGCCGCCGGGGCTTTCGTTACCGAAGAGCTTCTGGCCCGGATAGAGCGCTGGACGGCCTTAAGCCCGAGGATGCGCTTATGCGCCATGATGCTTATACTTTTTTTAAACAAACCGACTTTTTGTTGATCACTGGGCCTACCAACACCAATGTGTGCGACGTGGGTATCATCATCATTTATTAACGAAAGGCTCTTTATTACTCATGTACATCAATTTCTACGGCGCTGTGCGCGAAGTTACCGGTTCCATGCATTTAATCGGCTCTGGCCAAACCCGTGTTCTGCTGGACTGCGGCATGTTCCAGGGTCACCGTAAAGAAGCCCAGGAGAAAAACCGAGTTATGCCCGTTGATCCCGGCGAAGTTGCCAACGTGATCCTGTCCCACGCCCATATCGACCATTCCGGCCGTTTGCCGCTGTTTTGCGTTAAGGGCGCCTTTACCGGGCAGATCGTGTGCACCGGCGCTACGCGCGACGTGTGTGAATATCTGCTTCTGGACGCCGCGCACATACAAGAATCGGACGCCGAGTACCTGAACTATAAAGCCGTGCGTAACGTGCTTTCGCAAATGAAAGACGATAAAACCTACGGCGGCGACATTAAGGCCTTTTTGAAGAAAAACCGTTACGAGCTGGATGTGGCCCATATTAACCAGATTGGCCGCAAGCTTAAACTTGATATGGTGGAGCCTTTATACACAGCCGCCGACGCCGAAAACGCCGTCAGCCTTTTGCACGGCTACCCCTACGGCGCCGAAGTCAAGGTTGGCCCCAACATGACCGCCGTGCAGTACAATGCCGGCCATATCCTGGGTTCGGCCATCACCTTTATTAAGGTCGAAGAAGACGACCGCGTCAAGGTCATCGCTTTCAGCGGCGATCTGGGCCGTTTCGACAAACCTATCATTAAAGACCCCCAGGTGGACTTTCCCCCTGAGCTGCAAAATGTTGATCTCATGATCATGGAGAGTACCTACGGCGATCGTGAACACGGCCCCACTGAAGACATCAAGCCCAAACTGCAGCGCATTATCAACGAAACCATCGAAAACGGCGGCACGCTTTTAATTCCGGCCTTCGCTTTCGGGCGCGCCCAGGAGCTGATTTATTTTATCCACGAACTGTATGACGAAAAAGCCGTGCCCAACGCGCCAGTGTATGTGGACAGCCCGCTGGCCAACAATATTACCAAAGTTTTCGGCGAACACCCCGAACTGTATGATACCGGCACGCATGAAACCTTTTTGGAAAAAGGCAAGAACCCCTTTGATTTCAGCAATATCCATTTCGTGCAAACCGCCGAGGAATCCATGAAGCTGACGGCGGACAATTCGCCGCATATCGTGCTGGCGTCTTCGGGCATGATGGAAGCGGGCCGCATTCTGCACCACCTGCGTTATAAAATCCATAACCACCGCACCACCATCCTCATCAGCGGCTATATGGCTACCAATACCCTGGGCCGTCGCATCGCCGATTTAAGCGCCGAATATGCCGCCAATAACCGCAAAGGACCCGCGCCCACGGTTAAGATTTTGGGCAAGGAATATGCTCTGAACGCCCGTGTGGAAACGTTGGACGGCTTAAGCGCCCACGCCGACAAAAATGAGATCAAGCACTGGCTTAAGGCCTCGGGCCTGAATATCAAACGTATAGCGCTGGTGCATGGCGAGGAAGAGCAGATGATGGTATTTGCCGACGACCTGCGCGGCGAGGGCTATACGGTGGAAACCCCCTTTCAGGGGCAGACCATTTTGGTATAGAAGGAAAACTGCGGTATGCTGGCCGGAATTATACTGGCGGCGGGCGTTTTGCTTTTAATCGTCGCCGGATATAAAGCGCTGGCGGTGGCCAAAGCGGCCCGGCGCATACGCCGGCGGCAGCCGGGTTTTTTTAGCGTAAACTGCGCCGGCGACTGCGGCAGCGCTTTTAAGTTTACGCTGCAAATGGAAGACGGGCGCGTGAGCCATGCCGAAGCTAAAGGCGGGCGCTGCGCCCACAGCCTGATTTGCGCCCGCGCCGCTGCCAAACTGGCCACCGGCAAAACGCCGGCGCAGATTGAGGCCATTACGGCGCACCAGATTGCCCAGGCTGCCGGCGGCCTGTCGCCGGAACACATGCACTGCGCCATTCTGGCGGCCCATGGGCTGAGCCGAACAATAAAGGCAATGAAAACAGGATGCTGTTGAATATTTGGGAGCGCCGCCCCCAAACTCCCGGCAGGAGGCCTCGGCCCCCTGCACCCTGACGGATGCTGCGCATCTTTAGCGCATTAAAACGGGACGCCGTTATGGCGCCCCTTGTATTATAAACACAAACTTTGCGCGCAACAACGGCAGAAAAAAATGCCGCAAATTGGGCGACCCGCCTAACGGATGGTTTGTCCAAAAATGTCGGATTCATTGATGACCTTGATGGAACATTCTTCGCATAATAACAGGCCCAGCAGCTCATAAGTCCTTTCCCACGGCGTGATTTCCCGTTCACACTTACCGCATTTTTGCATGTTCTTTTTGTCCTCAAAAGACCACATTTTCCCTCCGATATGCTGTATAATCATAAACTTATGTATTTTATATGTTTGAATAGCATATTATCAGGTAGTTGCTCAATTTTCTGCTAAATTACATTTAATTTAGGGGACATGAAGTGCAACGGTTAAAATATAAAAATAGCATTCCGGCTGTACAATGGAGTTAGAACCTGTATTCATAAGTAGCCATTCTCTACAAGATATAGTATTATATACTAAAAGGAGTAATACTTATGGCATACCCAACAGATTTAACAGATGCACAATGGGAATTAATCAACCATCATTTTAGCAAGGGCCGCCGCCGTAAATATGACAAACGAGTTTTAGTTAACGCGGTGTTATATTTAATTAAAACGGGCTGCCAATGGCGAATGTTACCCAAGGATTTACCACCATATTCGACTGTTCATTCGTTTTTCCGCCGAGCCAGAATAGATGGTGTTTGGACAGCCGTTATGGACGATTTGGTTAAACAAACCCGTGTTCAGGCTGGGCGCAATGCGACTCCGTCATACGCCTTGATTGATTCTCAAAGTGTCAAAACTACGTCCGCTTCCGCTGAACGTGGTATTGACGGAGGAAAAAAACAAAAGGCCGAAAGCGGCATATAATCGTTGATACTATGGGCAACCTCTTATTCATCAAAACCCATGCAGCCAATATTCATGATACTGTCAGCGGTGGTGCGGTTTTTACGGGCGCTATCACAAAATATCCATCAATTGAAGGTGTTTGCGCCGATGCCGGATATCGTAAAACTTTTGAAAACCATGTAACGGCTTTGGGTAAAACCGTAGCCATTTCTGAGAAAATCAAGTCTAAAGAATGGGTTGTTTTACCAAAACGCTGGATTGTTGAGCGTACGTTCTCATGGCTTAATCATTCCAGACGGCTTTCAAAAGATTATGAAATTACTGTCGTTTCAGAGGAAGCTATGGTAACAATATCACATGCGGCAACACTGTTAAAACGTTTAGCTAAGTTATGAATACAGGTTCTTACTTTTTACATCAGATGTGATGTCAAAAGTGCATTTTTCAGTACTTTATATAGCGTTAATTTTAAAGCGTTATCCAATGTGTGCTACTGTTTTCCTTATATTGCATGTGATGTATTGAAGGAAATTGGAATTGCACCGCAAAATACCTGAAATTTTGGTAAATTACCAAGACAGCGAGCTTGCTCAGAAAGAGGTTTGACGTGCAATTTAAAACACAAGCAATCTTGTTTTATGTTGAAGTCATTAGTGGATGCTGGAAATTGCCGTTAAGCCGGATTTGTAAGGTTTCGTTGGATTACCTAACAGGCCGCACCTATGACCGTTTTGGCGTGAAAAGGTCAGCGAAATCGGTAAAAACTGACGCCGGCTTATTCCTATAAGCTTGCCACTTCAGCATGCGTGTGATTGACGCATAGAGCGAAAGTTCCCTAAAAGAACTGATCGGCGTCAAGTCCAAAAAAGGCAAAAAATAGCCGGAAACGGCCTTACAGGCCTTTTTGCGGGCACGTTCGCGCCTGTTTTTGGCTTTGTTAACTATTTAGGCTGTTCATATTGCTGGCTAACCTGTCTTACGGCTGAAGTAACTTACCCGCGCACGGAAAGGGCAAATACAAGGTATCGGTTGCGCGGCCATTTCGCCGCTAAAAACAATTTGCTGATTTAAACGAAGCCGCCGTACAGAAAAGATTGAAGATTAGGCGCGACGTGGCATGTGCAATAATTTTTTGCAGGATAATAGCCAGATCGGCAAGGTTTGAGCGATTCTTACAGGCGTAGCCTGTTCATGAAAAATGAAAGCTCAAACCGCATGGCTTTAGAGGCATACCGCAAAAAATTATCATGCAAGGCGCCGCATACCTAACTGTGGGGGTGTCCTTAAAGCGGCAACCGCACACGTGGCAGGGATAGCAACGTGACGAAAAGTCTTGATGCGCTGAGTGCGCCGGATAGTTTTATGTCCATTGACCTTTTGATATGTGCCGACTGGTATTAGTAACATCGATGGTTAATTGAGGTTTACAAGCGTTATGGTTATCGGGCAGTTCATAACGGCGATAGAACATGCAAGCAGGTAGTACCCTAAAACAGATTGTTAGCAAAGCCGAAACTGTTGCCAAGCCCGCAGGAAAAAGCGCGGATAGGATTATATAAAATAATTTACTTAAATTTAGAGGCATAACGCATTTTTGTAAATCAAAAAATCAAATCTGTTGTGGTAACCGCGCACCAAATGCGCAATGTTAAAATACAACCATAAACTTTTTTGTAGAAACAATTTTGGTTCGCCTGAAAAAAAGGAATAGCACGCAGGCCAGATAACAAGTATGCTAACAAATCCAACGCCTGTTAAAGTGCCCGCAGTGGGCCCGGAGGGCGCTTTTACACCTAATCTTTATTGACAATGAAGGCTCAGACGGCAAACCGCAGGGGTCTGTTTCAGATTTTGTGTAAACTCCAAATTGCCTAAAAGCAGAGAGTGTCCCGAATTTTGTGTAAGTGCAAAATCTAACTATGTGTGTTATGACACATAGAAGGAGTACTTACATGGACAAAGACGAAATTATCAAATTAGCTAAAGAAATGTCTGAACGCCTGCCGATACTGAAGACGCAGGAAGATTTACGTGATTTTACCGAAACACTGACCAAATTCACTGTTGAACGGGCTTTAAACGCTGAACTTGAGCATCATCTGGATACGGAAGAAGGTCACAACACCCGCAACGGCTATTCATCCAAAACCATTCATACCGAAGACGGCGCAATTGAATTAGTTACGCCTCGCGACCGCAATGCCACGTTTGAACCGGCTTTAGTCAAAAAAGGCCAGCGCCGTTTTACCAGTATGGATGACAAGATACTGGCGCTTTACGCTCGTGGCATGACTACCCGCGATATTGTCGATGCCTTTAAAGAAATGTATAACGCCGATATTTCACCGACCCTTATTTCTAAAGTTACTGATGCCGTAATAGACGAAGTTCAGACATGGCAAAATCGGCCCTTGGAGGCCATTTATCCGATTGTCTATCTGGATTGCATAGTAGTCAAAGTTCAGCAGGATAAACGTGTGATAAATAAAGCTATTTATCTGGCGCTGGCAGTTACCATGGAAGGCCGCAAAGAACTTTTGGGCATGTGGATGAGCGAAAATGAAGGTTCAAAATTTTGGCTTTCGATTTTGACGGAACTGCAAACCCGGGGCGTTCAGGAGATTTTTATCGCCTGTGTGGATGGACTTTCCGGTTTTCCGGAAGCGATTAACACGGTTTACCCCCAGGCCAAAGTGCAGCTTTGTATTGTGCACATGGTCAGAAACTCGCTAAAATACGTATCTTACAAAGATTATAAAGCTGTAACTGCCGATTTAAAGCAAATCTACACGTCGATAACTGCCGAAGAGGCCGGACGGGAACTGGATGCGTTTGCGGTCAAATGGGACGCTAAATATGGCGCTATCAGCGCCTAATGGCGGCGGCATTGGGCAAATGTCATTCCCTTGTTCGACTATCCGGATGAAATCCGCAGGATTATTTACACCACAAACGCCATAGAGTCCCTGAACAGCGTAATCCGCAAAGCCATCAACAATCGTAAGCTTTTTCCGGATGACAAATCGGTAATGAAAGTGGTATATCTGGCAATAAAACAGGCTTCCAAAAAATGGACTATGCCAATCAGAGACTGGAAGCCTGCGTTAAATCGTTTCATTTTGGAACGGTCATAAATTAACAAAAACTGCATTTACACAAAATTATTTACAAGGCCTTATATTTTGCAAAAAGAGCCATGGTCAAATCGACCATCTGTAAAGAACGTGAAACAACACAAGTTTTTCTTCTAAAGCGCGCAAACCAATGTCTTTGTCTGAAATTATTTCGTTCAATACCATGTGTCTCGGCTTTAGTTTGCATCAGTAGTTCAGATGGAATGAGTTCGGCATAGGCATCCCAATGATCCGCAAAATAGATGGATATATTCCAGCTTTTCAATCGTTGGAGCATTCTTTTGAGCGTCCGACTATCACGCCCTCCACATTCCCAGTCAATGAGTTGGCCAGTAGAACGGCAATAAGCCTTCCAGATCCAAAGCTTGTTTTTTTATTATGCAGATAGCGCCACATTTCATCAAGCTCTACAATAACAGCGGAGCCTTCGGGTTGCGGTTTTTCATAGTTCTCAACTGCATATCGCCGCACCCATTTTAAAACCGATGTTGCGGATACGTTCAACAAGCGAGCTATCGTACGTAATGATAAGCCATTAATGTACAACAACACAGCTGTCAGTTTTTCTGTTTCAGGCCTACCGTGATGTCTGGTTGGTACAAATTGCCGACCACATTCTTTGCATTTATAACGTTGTTCTCCGGTAACAAAACCGGACTTATACACTTGATCGCTATGACATTTTGGACATTGCATATAATATCCCCTTTCTCAAGAGGCATTATATCATATTTACATTAAAATGTTAACACTTTCAAAATTAATTTAAATTTTATGAATATTTTGAGGTGTTAAATGGCTGGATGTAATTGCTCTGGAAACTGTTATTGTATATGGTTAAATGAAGATATGAAAATAAAATTGGATCTTCATAATCCAAATAAATAAAAAAGAAATCATGCGAAATGTGGGACGGCTAATCCTTTCCTATGTGGTCAAAAGTCAACCATTAAAATTTATATTTTATATTTGATTTAAAATTAGGGTCTTAGATCACTTTCCTATACGTGCCTTTATGCACAAAGTACCGAATCCGGTAATAATTTCAAAAAGCCGTAAATTCTAAATGTCTCCTTGCGAGAAAAGGAAAAACGACGGCCATTTTTGAAAAACCCATTTAAATCAAAAAATGTTGTTATTAAGCCTGGGCCGGATATTGAGTTGCATATGGCCGGTCTTCCAGCAAAAGCCGCCACAAAATAATTGCCAATTTTCGGGCCAGAGCGACAATAGCTTTTTGCGCCTTACCGCTATGATATAAAACCCGATTGTAAAAAGCCTGTGCCCATGGCTCCTTGGTCTTTAGTATCCAGGCCGCCTCCACAAGCTTACTTCGTAACAGGCCTTGGCCCGATGGAACGAGTCTTGCCGTACCTGAACTTGCGCCGCTTTGGCTGATGACCGGCGCCAGCCCAAGAAAACCGCTAAGTTTGTCAGCGTTTTGAAATCGACTGGCTTCCATTACTTCAGCCCTAAAAGTTGCTGAAGTGATGGGCCCAACGCCGGGTACGCTTTGCAAGACATCAACCGCGGGCAGAAAGTTTGCTTTGAGCTCTTTTTCCAACAATGCTTTCTCGGCTGTCAGAAACTCAAGCTCCCGCAAATAACTGTCAAGAACATAACGCAAATCAGCATTAATTGCCATGCTGGCCAACGCGTTTATAGCGGCGCGGCTCCAGACCGATATTAAACCCTGCGGTTCAGGCAGGCCATGCACGGTTAAAAAAGACTTGATCCTTGTTTTTAGCCTGCCAACCTCATTAGACAGCTGATTACGCCGCCGCACTTTCGCCCGGCGGGCTTCCTGTTCCGTCGTGGGAACATATATGGGTTTGAGCAAACCTTTGGCAAGATATTCCGCCATGTCTAGACCCGCCTCCAATGTCAAGGATTTTTTTTGCGGACGAATTCGGATGCAAGTCATGTCTCCGGCATCTTGTTCGGGATTTTTCCCTGTGCCAATGATGAAATCCGCGCTATGTGTCCCAATCAGCTTCTCGGCATCAAGTGCCATGGCAGAATACGGGTTTTCACATAGACGGTCCGGCCGTTGCTCATCAATCCTTAGCATTTATAAGGCAAAATTAATTTTTGTTAATCATCCGTATTTATACAACGGCCAGAGGCATACAAGTTTTTGCAGGATCAAAAACCTCGCCTTTAGCCAATATCACCCAAGCCAGCCGCGCAATCTTGTTGGCCAGCGCCACCGCTGCTTTATAAATACCGAGCCTGGCTTTCAAATCCAATATCCACCGATCCATGACGGACAGGCGAAGCGGAAGCCCGTCCGCTCCTTTTTTGCGGCGTGCAAGACCCAATATGGCCGAACGAGCACCTAAAATAAGCAAAGTTCGCAAGCGTTTGTTCCCACGTTTGCTGATTCCAAGCAGACGCCGCTTGCCGCCTGAAGAATGTTCTTTTGGCGTTATTCCAAGATACGCCGCCATTTGACGGCCATTTTTAAACTGCCTGGCGTTTCCTACATGGGAAATCAGGGCTATGGCAGTCTGCGGCCCAAGGCCGCTTATTTGCATCAGGCGCTTGCATTCATCAGAATTGTCAGCCCGTACCTTAATTAATTCATCAAGAGCATCTATTTTGGTTGTAAGTTCCTTGTATTCCGCTAAATTCTCCGTCAGCACGGCTTGAAAGCCCCCGCTGAATTCCTCCCAATGCTCCGCGTAAATCAGCGGGATGGTCTTATCGAACGCATTCTTTCCCTTAGGAATGACAATTCCACGTTCCGCCAGGAACGAACGCGTCTGGTTGACTATTTGTGTACAATTGCCTATCAAGCGTTCCCGGCGGGCAAGTAAATGATCGATATCCTGCTGTGCGACGGTTTTCCCGCGTACAAAACGCGTACCCGGATGCATGAGCGCCTCACAAATCGCCCTCGCGTCAGCCGCGTCCGTTTTGTTGCTGTGTCCCAAAAAGGCTTTAACGCGCTGAGGCTGGATTAGTTTTACATCATGTCCAAATTCTCCCAGCTTTCGCGCCCAATAATGTGCGGTTCCACAAGCTTCTACCCCTATTGTACAAGGTTTAAGCCTTGCAAAATATGTTGCCATGGCCGCGCGTTTTATTTGCCTGTTGCAAAGCTCACGTCCTTGTTCGTCAGCTAAAAAAACCTGAAAAATGTTCTTGGCAATATCTAATCCAATGAAGTAAACTGTTTTCATGACCCGTCTCCTTTATTATGTTAAGTATTTTTTATACTAACTATGGCACATAGATGCCGGCGTGCCAAGTGGCGCCTTGAGGAGGCGGGTCTATCTCATCAGCTTCATACAATCAATTTTATCGGTTTTGGCGGTTTTGCCAATGGGACGCGGGATCCTGACGGCTGCCACAACCATGGCGTCAATGCCAGCCATCTGACATACCCTACACAGGCCAAAGCCGGTTAAGCCTGCTTCATAAACCAGACCCGACACGTTTATATTACGTTCTTCAAACTGCCTGATCAAACCATGGTTATCAGCAGGCGTGGTAAAACTGTGCCAAACCCCATTATCGCTTAAAATAGCCACGCTGTAGCTTTTTTTATGAACATCCACGCCAACCCAAATATTTACGCCGTTATTTGATTCTTGAACTATGCTATCCCAGTGTGTTATGTTTTTTCTTGCCATGCTGGTCATCTCCTTAATTGGTGTTCGAGGCTATGATGCCTCCTTGTCTATATAAAGACTTTAACAGAATTAGGGATTGGGCAAAGGGCACCAAAAAACTTACCCGCAACGCCAAAAAAGCCATTTCCCCCATCGCTTTGGATCTCGACGGCGACGGCGTCGAGTCCCTGGGTACCGGTTCCGGTTCATCTTCGGTTATGTTCGACTTTGACGGCGACGGCGGCAAAAACCTTACCGGCTGGGTGGGTTCCGACGACGGCTTTTTGGTGTGGGACCGCAACGGCGACGGTGTAATCAATAACGGCGGCGAGCTTTTCGGCGAGCATACCCTTAAATACGACGGCAGCGGCGAATTTTGCGCCAATGGTTTCGAGGCCCTGGCCCAGGAAGACACCAACGGCGACGGCGTGGTTAACGCGCTTGACGCCAACTGGGGCAATCTTAAGGTTTGGCGCGACCTTAACCAGGACGGCGTCAGCCAGGCTAACGAGCTTTTCACGCTGGAAGAGCTGGGCATTACCGGTATCAACACTTACGCTTAAAAATACCCCCCCCGCCTAACCACGTTTAGTAATTTTTATTACGTAACTACCTGAATTATAAAATAATATTTATAATTTTACTTTTTCCCGATTACGTGCTATGAATAATATATTTATTTTTGCATATCTCAGTGCCCCGCCTTATGCAAAATCGTAGTGCTCAAAATTAAATTTGGCATCTTATAATGAATTAGAGATAATTACAATGAAAAAGAAAATTTTTATTAAAATCATATTATTTACTTTAATTGGATTAATTTTTTTAGGGATTATTTATATATCTTATAATTATGTAGCATTGAAACCATTAAACGGTTCTAGATCCAAAGAGATTGCACAAATATTAGAAGATTTGAAATTTAAAAATGAATTAATTCCTTTGAAAGATATTTTATATGGCGATGAAAATGCATATTTTGTGTTTATTCCTACATTTTCTTCATTTATGAGTGTTCCTTGTTGTGAATTTGACGAAGCCTTTTTACAAAGCTTAAATGTTAAAGATTCTTTGACCGTTCCAGCTAATCGCTTAATATAGGCCGTGTCGTTAATAGATTTTAGCCCAAATAGCAATACATCGTACTTGCACAGCCGCTAAAAAGGAAGCGGCATTTTTAGCATATCTGGTTGCAATACCGCGC
The DNA here is from genome assembly GCA_031893035.1 of Dermolepida albohirtum. Taxonomy (NCBI): domain Eukaryota; kingdom Metazoa; phylum Arthropoda; class Insecta; order Coleoptera; family Scarabaeidae; genus Dermolepida; species Dermolepida albohirtum. The sequence continues at coordinate 14,141 of JAVIWB010001940.1, read as the reverse complement.
CATTGCTTTAATTCTAAAAAGGCGTTCTCAACCAAATGTCGTAATTTATATAAATCCTTGTCATATTCGCGTTGAACTTTACGGCTTTTCTTTGACGGAATAACAGTATCCATCTCTGCTAATGCCGCAAATTCAATAATTGCATCCGTATCATAGGCGCGATCGGCAAGCAATGCCTCAGCGCCAAAGCCTTCTATTAATTTCCCTGCTTGTGTGCAATCAGCTGCGGCGCCTTTTGTAACAATAACTCTGACCGGCATACCATGCGCATCCACGGCCAAATGTATCTTAGTGTTGAGCCCCCTTTTGTGCGGCCCATCTCTTGATTGCCGCCTACCGCTCCCGCCGCGTGAGGATGAACTTTTGCATGACTTGCATCTATCATCAGCCATTCAAAATCGGGCTCATCTATCAAAAATTCAAGTATTTTTTCCCATGTGCCGTTATCACGCCAACGCGAAAAACGACGGTGGGTGTTATTCCAGTCTCCTAAATCAGGCGGCAAGTCGCGCCAAGGAGCGCCTGTTCTTAAAATCCAGAAAACAGCATTTATAAACAGCCTGTTATCGTGAGCATTTCCTCCCCATGTTCCTTTGCGGCCTGGCAATAGCGGCTCTAAAATATTCCAAACATTATCTGATATGTCATGACGTCTATGAGCTGGTTGCATACTGCCTCCTAAGTTTGAAAGTAGTATACAACAAATTTCAAAATTTTACAAATCTATTAACGACACTATCTAAATTGGATGAAATTTATTTATTGAATGGACATATTTTATTAACAAAAGACGAATTGAATAACCCTGAAAGATTCAAAAAAATAAATCAAATGCTATTAGAAAATGCTAATGACAAAAAAGTTATTAAATTAATTGAGGTTTTAAATGACTATCCTAAAAATTCTCAGATTTTATATTTAAATGCAAACAGTAAAATAGAAAGTCTACAAATCCCTGTGTATCTTCAAAAAACCCTAATGGAAGAAAAATTAATTGATTGTAATGATCCAGCTTTAAATCGATTAATTATTTTTGATGAATTACATGTAATTGATATTTTAAATTTATATGGAGCCCCATTGCTATATAATAAAACTGCAGCTTACAGCTTAAAAGACGTTGTTTTGATTCCAAACGAATATAAGCCTCTATATACTTTTTCAACAAATCATTAAAAACTGGAGATTATTTTATGAATTTAGAAGATCAAGTTGGTCAGTATAGTGCTGAAGCGTCTTCCTTGTGGAGTAAATTAGTTCCAAATGCAGAAGATTTTATCGGTGGAGATGGTGGCTGGGATGATGCTTACGATGCTTTTAGGCATGCATATGTTGCTGGAAGGTTTACTCAAACCCAACCTGCAGATATGGTTGAATGGCAACAATGGATTGATTGGATTAAGTTTTCTGGTATTAATTTATTAGGTCTCTGTCAGGAATTTGGAAATTCATTTAGAGAAGACGCGATGATGGATTACTATAATAACTTAATTGGATCTTTTGCAGGATTAACTTATCACGACAAAGAATCATTGGCAGAATATTTGATAAGCTTACTACCACAAGATACTAATGGTAATGTAATCAAAGGGTCGACTGATGGTGGATTAATCACTCATTTAGATTTTGTGCGTGTTTATGATGATGATGGAAAAGTCAGAGAGCATATTTATTCTTGTACTCAATCCGATCCAAGAATTCAAAATTTTATGACATCTTACAAAGAAGCCGGAGCAACCTCAATCCCATGGATGTCAGCAATCTTAAAAATTCTTGAAATTACAAATACTTTAGCGCCATATGGAAACTTTAGTCCATTAGGTTTACCTCCAGCAAAGGTAGATTACTGCGGATGTAATTGTTGCAGCCCATGCAATTGTTTTGCTGAGTCTGATTTGCCTCCTCGCTTACGCCAATATTTTGCGGACGCCAGCGACACCATCTCCCCCCTTGCCCTTGATCTGGACGGCGACGGCGTAATCAATAACGGCGGTGAGCTTTTCGGCGAGCATACCGTAAAGTATAACACCAACGGCGAACTGTGCGCCGACGGCTGGGAAGCTCTGGCCCAAGAAGACACCAACGGCGACGGCGTGGTTAACGCGCTTGACGCCAACTGGAGCAGCCTTAAAGTTTGGCGCGACCTTAACCAGGACGGCGTAAGCCAGGCTAACGAGCTTTTTACCCTGCAAGAGCTGGGCATTACCGGTATTAACACTTGTGCTTAAAAAATATTTTTCCCGCATAAACACGTTTAGTAATTTTTATTACGTAACTACCTGAATTATAAGATAATATAAATAATTTTACTTTTGGCAAATTACATAGTATATGTAAATACATCTGGTTTTGCACGTTCCATGCCCCGCCTGATGTAAGATCGTAGCGTTTCTAGCACTAAACTTTAGCTCATTTCAAATTAACCGGAGGGTTACCATGAAAAGGCTTTTTTTAATATTTTTACTTTTGTTTTTAAGTAGCACCGCCTGGGCCGCAGAAGAGTTTTCGTTTAGAGGTTCGACTTGGGGATGTATGTACCCCTGACGAAGTAAAGCGCATGGAAACAGGGACGTTAATTGAAGAAGACAAGCTAGAGAATTATTTGATTTTTAAAGTTAAAGCGCTTATATGGTTTAGAAGCAGAAGCACACTATTGTTTTGTGCAAAAGAATAAACAACATGGAAACTTAAATGAAAACGAACTTTACTATTGTGCTTATGTTTTGCATTTAAACAGAAATAATACTAGATATTCTGATAAATATAAAGAAATATCAGAAATACTTATTGATAAATATGGAAAACCTTCAATGGTGTTAGAAAAGTGGATAAATAATACTAAACTATCTGATTATCACTCTATGGAAGATGCAATATTAAAAGACGCTCTATTCTTAATGAATCAATGGGATTTGGATGATTCTACAAAAATATTGTCAATCCGCAAAACCATAACTAATGACAATCTAACTGAAAGAACTATTGATATAGTCAATTTTATTAAAAATTAATTTAAATTTTATGAATATTTTGAGGTGTTAAATGGCTGGATGTAATTGCTCTGGAAACTGTTATTGTATATGGTTAAATGAAGATATGAAAATAAAATTGGATCTTCATAATCCAATAAATAAAAAAGAAATCATGCGAAATGTGGGACGGCTAATCCTTTCTGAAACTGAAAATAGAGCTAATAAAGAACATAGTGCAGCTATCGCTTCATATTTTAACCTTTTATTGAGCGGTTCTAAAATGAGTTATGATATCTTAACGAGTTCTGCCGAAGTGGTTTGCTTGTTTGTTTATACAAAAGCTGAAATGATGAATGCTGCATTTGACAATGACTGGGATAGATATGATAAAGCATTTAATGATTTTCATAGTACACCCTTAGGCGAAAAAGCATCAGCAAGAGCTATGTACTATAACTGTATGATTCAACTCACAGCTTTAGCTGGTGAACATTCTCATCAAATGGACTATTTTAAGGAAAATATTGAAAAACAATTACAAGAAAGCGCCTTAAGAAAACCTGAAGGCTATAGTGAGTGTCGCTGTGAAGATGAAGACCCTGGAGATCCTGATACAAGTAGAGAATTGGGCGAAGACCTCAAAAAACTTACCCGCAACGCCAAAAAAGCCATTTCCCCCATCGCTTTGGATCTCGACGGCGACGGCGTCGAGTCCCTGGGTACCGGTTCCGGTTCATCTTCGGTTATGTTCGACTTTGACGGCGACGGCGGCAAAAACCTTACCGGCTGGGTGGGTTCCGACGACGGCTTTTTGGTGTGGGACCGCAACGGCGACGGCCTGATCAACAACGGGACCGAGCTTTTCGGCGAGCATACCCTAAAGTACGACGGCTCGGGCGAACTGTGCGCCGACGGCTGGGAAGCCCTGGCCCAGGAAGACACCAACGGCGACGGCGTGGTTAACGCGCTTGACGCCAACTGGGGCAATCTTAAGGTTTGGCGCGACCTTAACCAGGACGGCGTCAGCCAGGCTAACGAGCTTTTCACGCTGGCAGAACTGGGCATTACCGGTATCAACACCGGCTACAAAAACACCGGCAAACATAACGACGGCAACTACCATTACGGCGCGGGCTCCTACACCACCGCCGACGGCGAGACCCATGAGGTCACCGATATCTTCTTCGATCAAAACACTACTGTAAGCGCTTTCGACCCCATCGATGTGCCCGATGAACTGCGCGAAGCCCTGCCCGATTTCGCGGGCATGGGCGCGTTGCGCGGTCTGCTGGAAGCCTGCGTGCAAAGCCCTGCTTTGCAGGAAATCGTCAGCCGTTTCGCCGCGGTCGGCACCCGCGCCGAACAACTCCTGCTGGTGGATGAGCTGCTCATGGCCTGGGCCGATACCGGCGGCATGGCCAAAACGCTGGAAGCGCGCGACGGTTATATCTACGACGGCGTAATCTATAGTGGCGGCAACGACATCAACTGGGACCGGCTCAACGTGGTGGAAGCCTTCGTGGGCATGTACCTGTTCACCCTGCCCACCGAGCTTAAACCCGGCCAAAGCCTGCAACCCGGCGTCGGCACGTCCACCCAAACCGTGGACGGCGAGCTTAAAACCTATCTCCATATTTATTATGGCCCCCAGCGCGCCGCTTATATCCAGCAGGCTTATGAGCTGGTCGTGGCCGAGGTTTACCGCTCTTTAGCCCTGCAAACCCGCTTCGCGCCCCTGGTGGATATGATCGGCCTGAGTATTGATGAGGCAACCTGGGACATCGTGCTGGATTTCAGCGCCCTGACCCATTACTTTGAGCAACAGTTGGCGCTTGATCCCTATAACACCGTGGCCGATGTTTATGAGTTTAGCCAGTATCTGGGCGCGACCCTGAATCCCGAGAACGGCTGGGACGGCCTGGCGCTGGCCGATGAACTGATGCAGTCCGCCGGCTTTAACGCCGAACTTATGGCCGCTTTCAGGGAATGGGCGCGAACCCCGACGCTATGTCCAATTTTTATACTGATGGCTCCAGCGGCAACGATTTTACGCTGGGTTCGGGCGCCGATGATGTTATTAATGGCGGCGCCGGTAACGATTTTCTTTTGGGAGTGGGCGGCGATGATATCCTGAACGGCCACTCCGGCGACGACACGCTTTACGGCGGCGATGGCGACGACGTGCTTTACGGCGGCGGCGGCAACGACATTTTGTACGGCGGCGCGGGTAACGATATTTTGCACGGCAGCAGCCCCGACCCCTGGGGTCGCGCCGGTAATGACGAGCTTTACGGTGGCGACGGCGACGACATTATTTACGGCAATGGCGGCGCCAACCTCTTGGACGGCGGCGCCGGCAACGATTATCTGGAAGGCGGCAACGGCAGCAACACCTATGTTTTCGCCCGCGGCTACGGGCATGATACGGTAAGCGGCTACCGTCATCATACCGGCAATACCAATACCCTGCGCCTGAACGGCCTCAACCCGGACGACGTGACCTATGCTTCGGTAACACGCGTGGATGATGTTGACGGCAAGACCTATTACGATCTGGTGGTTACCATCAAAGACACCGGTGAAACCATTACCATCCTGCGCGGGACCGGCTCAGACTATATGTATCAAATCCAGAATTTTGTTTATGCCGACGGCACGACCAGGACTTTCGCCGACATTGTGGCTGAGGGCTTCCACGGCACCGACGGCGACGATATCATAACGGTCGTCAATGGTTCCAAGGTGTACGGCGGCGGCGGTAACGATATCATCTACGGCAGCAGCCCCGACAGTTACAAGCGCGGCGGCAACGACGAATTGTACGGCGGCGACGGCGACGACATTATTTACGGTAACGGTGGCGCCAATATTCTGGACGGCGGCGCGGGCAACGATTATCTGGAAGGCGGCAACGGCAGCAACACCTATGTTTTCGCCCGCGGCTACGGTCATGATACGGTACACTGCTACCGTCATCATACCGGCAATACCAACACCCTGCGCCTGGACGGCCTGAACCCGGACGACGTGAGTTTTCTTTCGGTAACACGCGTAGACGATGCCGACGGCAAGACTTATTACGATCTGGTGGTTACTATCAAAGACACCGGCGAAACCATTACCATCCTGCGCGGAGCCGGCTCCGACTATATGTATCAAATCCAGAATTTTGTTTATGCCGACGGCACAACCAAGACTTTCGCCGACATTGTGGCTGAGGGCTTCCACGGCACCGACGGCGACGATATCATAACGGTCGTCAACGGTTCCAAGGTGTACGGCGGCGGCGGTAACGATATCATCTACGGCAGCAGCCCCGACAGTTACAAGCGCGGCGGCAACGACGAATTGTATGGCGGCGACGGCGACGACATTATTTACGGCAACGGCGGCGCCAATATTTTGGACGGCGGCGCGGGCAACGATTATCTTGAAGGCGGCAATGGTAGCAACACCTATGTTTTCGGCCGCGGCTACGGACATGACACTGTTTACGGCTACCGTTATAATACCGGTAATACCAATACCCTGCGTCTGGACGGCCTGAATCCGGACGACGTGACTTTTCTTTCGGTAACACGCGTGGACGATGTAGACGGCAAGACTTATTACGATCTGGTGGTTACTATCAAAGACACCGGCGAAACCATTACCGTGCTGCGCGGGGCCGGTGGTGACTATATGTATCAAATCCAGAATTTTGTTTATGCCGACGGCGCTACTGAGACTTTCGCCGATATCTTGTTCGGATGGTTACCATGGCGCCGACGGCGACGATGTCATCACCGTCGTCAATGGTTCCACGGTGTACGGTGGCGGCGGTAACGATAGTATTTTACGGCAGCGCCGGCAATGATATTCTGGACGGCGGCGCCGGCAACGATTACCTTGAAGGCGGTGACGGCAACAATACCTACGTCTTCGCCGAAGGTTACGGTCATGACGTGGTCAACCCTTATCGCTGGAAAACCGCCAGAACCACCACTGTTCGCTTTGACGGTCTTAACCTTGACGATGTTGCCCTGGATACGATCTACAGAACCGATGAGAATGGCATAATTTACCATGACCTTGTGTTCAGTATTAAAGCCACCGGCGAGACATTAACTTTGCAACGCAGCGCCGTGCGGAGATACATTTTATTACGTCGGCAATTATGTCTTTGCCGACGGCACCAGGAGCATTGAACAAATATTACAAGAAATTGGCCTGAGCAGCGCCTATGAAGACGCCACCCTTAATGGTACCGTACGTAGCGAAAAAATATACGGTGGTGACGGCAATGATATTATCTATGGCAACGGCGGTAACGACGAATTGCACGGCGGCGCCGGTGACGACATTATTTACGGCGGCGGCGGCAACAATATTCTGGACGGCGGGGCCGGTAACGATTATCTGGAAGGCGGGGCCGGCTCCAGCACCTATGTTTTTGGCAGGGGTTATGGGCACGACACGGCCCTGGCGAATCGCAACAAAACCAACAACAGTACTACACTTAAATTGCTGGGCTTAACACCGGATGACGTCTCTTACAGCAAGCAGGTCAGAATTGATGAAAATGGCGTTAAATGCTACGATCTTGTAATAAGTATTAAAGATACCGGCGAGAGTATTACCTTTTTAAGAGCCGCCCAAGGCGATTCATTATACCAAATTCAAAATTTTGTTTTTGATGACGATGTGCGCCTATCGTTTTCCGATGTTTTACAATATGGTTTTAGCGTGATGGGATCTGAAGAGAATGATACTTTAAGCGGAAATAGCAGCGATGATATCATTTATGGATTTGCCGGCAATGATACACTCACCGGCGGAACCGGCAATGACATCCTTATAGGCGGTTTGGGTAATGATTATCTTGAAGGCGGAGCCGGCGACGATACTTACATTTTCGGTCGCGGCGATGGCCAGGATACCATCAATAACGTCGGCGGCGGGGACGATCTCTTGCACTTTACAGACATCAACCCGGCGGAATTATGGTTCGGCAAGTCCGGTAACCACTTGAGCATCGGTTTGGTGGGCGGTTCAGATAAGGTAATGGTCAGCAACTGGTATGCCAACGGCGATTACAAAATCGACACTATCCAGGCCGGCGACTATGCCATCACAGAAAGCCAGGTAGCTTTGATGGTGCAGGCCATGGCCGCTGTTGGTACGCCCGGCGGAGCTGACGGCCAATGGACGCAGGAACAGGCAGAGGCCTTGCAGCCGATATTGTCAACTTACTGGAACAGAGCGGCGTAAAAACACCTTAAATCAATAACCAGCAACAAAGGCTATGCTCAAACATTGGGCATGGCCTTTTGTTTTGCCTTGTAAATAATTTTGTGTAAATGCAGTTTTTGTTAATTTATGACCGTTCCAAAATGAAACGATTTAACGCAGGCTTCCAGTCTCTGATTGGCATAGTCCATTTTTTGGAAGCCTGTTTTATTGCCAGATATACCACTTTCATTACCGATTTGTCATCCGGAAAAAGCTTACGATTGTTGATGGCTTTGCGGATTACGCTGTTCAGGGACTCTATGGCGTTTGTGGTGTAAATAATCCTGCGGATTTCATCCGGATAGTCGAACAAGGGAATGACATTTGCCCAATGCCGCCGGAGAGTGTCCCGAATTTTGTGTAAGTGCAAAATCTACCAATGTGTGTTATGACACAAAGAAGGAGCACTTACATGGACAAAGACGAAATTATCAAATTAGCTAAAGAAATGTCTGAACGTCTGCCGATACTGAAGACGCAGGAAGATTTACGTGATTTTACCGAAACACTGACCAAATTCACTGTTGAACGGGCTTTAAACGCTGAACTTGAGCATCATTTGGATACGGAAGAAGCTCATAACACCCGCAACGGCTATTCATCCAAAACTATTCATACCGAAGACGGCGCAATTGAATTGGTTACGCCTCGCGACCGCAATGCCACGTTTGAACCGGCTTTAGTCAAAAAGGGTCAGCGCCGTTTTACCAGCATGAATGACAAGATTCTGGCGCTATATGCCCGTGGCATGACTACCCGCGATATTGTCGATGCCTTTAAAGAAATGTATAACGCCGATATTTCTCCGACCCTTATTTCTAAAGTTACTGATGCCGTAATAGACGAAGTCCATGCTTGGCAAAACCGGCCATTGGACGCCATTTATCCGATTGTCTATCTGGATTGCATAGTAGTCAAAGTTCAGCAGGATAAACGTGTGATAAATAAAGCTATTTATCTGGCGTTGGCAGTTACCATGGAAGGCCGCAAAGAACTTTTGGGCATGTGGATGAGCGAAAATGAAGGTTCAAAATTTTGGCTTTCGATTTTGACGGAACTGCAAACCCGGGGCGTTCAGGAGATTTTTATCGCCTGTGTGGATGGACTTTCCGGTTTTCCGGAAGCGATTAACACGGTTTACCCCCAGGCCAAAGTGCAGCTTTGTATTGTGCACATGGTCAGAAACTCGCTAAAATACGTATCTTACAAAGATTATAAAGCTGTAACTGCCGATTTAAAGCAAATCTACACGTCGATAACTGCCGAAGAGGCCGGACGGGAACTGGATGCGTTTGCGGTCAAATGGGACGCTAAATATGGCGCTATCAGCGCCCAATGGCGGCGGCATTGGGCAAATGTCATTCCCTTGTTCGACTATCCGGATGAAATCCGCAGGATTATTTACACCACAAACGCCATAGAGTCCCTGAACAGCGTAATCCGCAAAGCCATCAACAATCGTAAGCTTTTTCCGGATGACAAATCGGTAATGAAAGTGGTATATCTGGCAATAAAACAGGCTTCCAAAAAATGGACTATGCCAATCAGAGACTGGAAGCCTGCGTTAAATCGTTTCATTTTGGAACGGTCATAAATTAACAAAAACTGCATTTACACAAAATTATTTACAAGGCCAACAAATCTGTTGTGGTAACCGCGCACCAAATGCGCAATGTCAGGTCAACCATAAACTCTTTTTGCGAAACAATTTTGGTTCGCCGTGTAAATCTGCCCAAATGGTGGCGAGTATTGCTGTTATCATGCTCAATATCAATTGTATGAGCCTTACCGATGACATGACGTTCCGGTGGTAAAACATCAGCAAAAGCGCTCCAGTTGTCCGTGTAGAATATGCAATTCTTTAAATGCCTGACTTTGTTGTAAAGCCGTCGAAAGGTTGCAGTATTACGACCGCCGAGTACCCAGGCCACAGTTCTCCGTGTACCACGGTCAATGGTCTTGATGACCCAAAGTTTCTTTTTTTGGAACCAATAAAATGCCACATTTCATCAAATTCCATTTGCTTGATTTCTCCAGACACTTCTTGCTCCGGCAATGATTCCCCAAAAGCCCGAAGCCAGCGATATACAAGAGTATGATCAATTCCAAGAATACGTCCAAGCATTCGATAAGAGCCTTTTGCCATTGCATAGAGCAATATGCAAAGAGCCTTTTTAGCTTCTATCTTTTCGTTAGTTCGTTTATCGCCTTCTCGAAAATTATACCCGCAACTTTTACATTTATATCTTTGCTTATCTGCCACAATTCCATTTTTTACGGTCTTTTCTGAACAGCATTTCTTGCATTTTACCATTATGTCTCACCTCGCATGTCATTGGTGAGAATATTATACAATAAATCTATATATTAGTCAACACTCTCATAAAAATTCCGCTCCTTGATTTTTAACAATTCCTTTATAGCGTATAGTCATATGCAATTAAAACAGTAACGCAAAGCATCATCAAAGCTCTTGTATTCGTGTAACACTTTCTTCATCTTGCTCTTCAACCAAGCCCAAAAGTGTTCAATTGCGTTTAACTCCGGAGAATAAGGCGGCAGAAAGATTATGTTATGGCCATATTTTTGTATAAGAGAAAAGAGCTTGCTTTTCGGATGAAAAGAAGCATTGTCCATTACAATGGTGGTTTTCGGTGGAAGGTTAGGCACAAGAAAGTTTTCAAACCAATGAATAAATAGCCCTGAGTCCATTGAACCGCTGTATTGGAGCGGAGCAATTATATCTTTTGATATTTGAGCGGCAACAAGCCCTGTTCGTTGATATTTCTTACCCGATATGTATCCCGTAACTTTTTGACCTCTCTTAGAATAGGCGTATTCTCTGAATATAAAGGTATCTATGCCTGTTTCGTCAATATAAGCGATCGTAGCGGGGTCTATATCGGCTATCTGTTCGAGAAACTGAGCAACTTTCAGAGGGTCTTGCTCCTTGTAGCGTCTTATCTTTTTTTACGCGTAATATCAAGGCGTTTCAGGCTTCGAGAAACGGTGGATTGGCTACAACCAAACTTTTCAGCCATTTCTGATTGATATGAATCCGGTTTTTCACTAAAATATGCCATTGCCTCTCTTTTCTCTATTTTATGATTATGGATTCTCTGTTTGCGTGTGAATTTACCCTCCTTACGATATTGTTGAATCCATGTATTGAGAGTGTTTGTTGATACAGCAAATGTGGCTGCTGTTTTTCTTATGCTGTTTCCTTCATCGTGATATTCGATTGCTCGTTTTTTAAATTTAGTATCATATGCCATTGTTCGATTATATCATATGTAGTAGCGTTTTTAAAAGGATATTCCTATACTGTCAATATTTTGGGCTTTGCCGCCGGCTTTTTTTCTTAATGAAATCATTTGCCGGCGATCCCCAAAATATATTCAGATACCTCTTTAAACACATTTTCGGCATCTGTCCTGGCACTAATGATAAGATTTAGCTGCTTGCGAATCTCTATGCTGGACAGGTCTTTGGGGTATTGGGCAAGGAAATGCTTCATCAGGCCGCCAACCTGATTGATGGCCGGCAGATATTTGCTGACTTCCTTTAATACGGAAAGGTCGGTTTTACTGGGATGTTTGTAGCCAAATAAGGCTACTTTACCAAAATGCGACATGGAACAGCCGAGTTCGTTCGCTATGGCTCGAAGCTGCTCATATTCCTGATCGGTTACATAAATTTTTAGATATTTCTTTTTACTCGGCAATAACTGCTCCATTTCTGGTAGCTGCCAAGACCGTTTAATAATGTTCTTATATCATAACCAGCAGAAAACTCAATAAAGGCAACCTCTAAAAATCCATAATTTGTCAGAGGTTGTCCAATAAATTATTTCATATATAATTTATCTGGCATTTTGGCGCCAATTGGAATTGTTTTTATCTATTTTTTACCTATGTCGTGGTTCATGTCCAGTTAAACGCCGTTATGAAGTAGCCAATAACGCATAACGGCTCAGGTTATACGCAAGATTACGCAATCCGATAGTTCCGGCAGCCCTGATAATCCCAATACAGCGCATTGTTGTGTCGCCAGCCCTTTGCCGCATTACGCCAAACACATGTTCTACACGACTGCGGGTGCGCGATCGTGTGCGGTTGCCGCGTTTCTCCCATTTCGTCAATGGCCGGTTGCGATAGCCTTTGCGTTGAATATGCCCTCTAAAGCCATGTTTAGCAAGCATCTTTTCATGTTCGGCAGAGCGGTATGCAGAATCGGCCCATACATCCCGGCTGGTATTATCAGGGTCAAGTAAATCCTCAAAATGGTTGGAGTCATGAACGGAAGCGTCCGTTACGGCATAACGGCGGATGAATTTGTTTTTTACATCAACGGATACATGATTCTTGTAAGCATAGTAGCTGCGTCCGTTTTTCTTTGTCCATCGCGCATCCACATCTTTTTGAGCGGCTTTGGCCGCTGGCCATTCTTTGCGTACCTGTTCGCCTTCGCCGGACTTGATGCGTTGGTTCTCATCCGCTTTATTGCGCTGAACCGGCGCTTGCACAAACGATGCATCAACAATTTGACCCTTTTTAGCCTGAAAACCATTTTTACGCAGAAACTCATCGAACTCGGCAAAAAGCGCTTCCACGCTGCCTTCACGGTTTAGCGTCTCCTTGAACGCCCAGATTGTTTTAGCATCGGGAACATTATCACCTATGCTCAGATCCAGAAACCGCATGAATGACAGCCGGTCCAAGACCTGCGCCTCAAGCTGGTCATCGGAAAGATTGTACAAAGATTGCAGAACAAGCATTTTGAACAGTAAAATCACATCATAGGGCTTACGTCCGGCGCTAGATTTACGTTCCTTTACACGAATCTTTTCCAACTCGGGCCGAAACAGTTCCCAATCCACTACTGACTTCAACATAACAAGCGGGTCGCCATTACGGTCTATCTTTGCTAAACGGCTATGTACATCAAACAATCCTTTAAACATTGAGCAAGCTCCTGTATTTAATTTTAACATTATGATTGTTTAGCATATTCTGCAAGAATGTTCAATTTTTAGAGGTTGCCTTCTATCTTTTCGTTAGGCCGTGTCGTTAATAGATTTTAGCCCAAATAGCAATACATCGTACTTGCACAGCCGCTAAAAATGAAGCGGCGTTTTTTGCGTATCTGGTTGCAATACCGCGCCATTGCTTTAATTCTAAAAAGGCGTTCTCAACCAAATGTCTTAATTTATACAAATCTTTGTCGTATTCGCGTTGAACTTTACGGCTTTTCTTTGACGGAATAACAGTATCCATCTCTGCTAATGCCGCAAATTCAATAATTGCATCCGTATCATAGGCACGATCGGCAAGTAATGCTTCAGCGTTAAAACCTTCTATTAATTTGACTGCTTGCGTGCAATCAGCAGCGGCACCTTTTGTAATAATAACTCTGACTGGCATACCATGCGCATCCACGGCCAAATGTATCTTTGTGTTGAGCCCCCTTTTGTGCGGGCCATTTCCTGGTTGCCGCCTTTAGCTCCCGCTGCATGGGGATGGACTTTAGCATGACTCGCATCTATCATAAGCCATTCAAAATCGGGCTCATCTATCAAAAATTCAAGTATTTTTTCCCATGTGCCGTTATCACGCCAACGCGAAAAACGACGGTGGGTGTTATTCCAGTCTCCCAAATCAGGCGGCAAATCACGCCATGGAGCGCCCGTTCTTAAAATCCAGAAAACAGCATTTATAAACAGCCTGTTATCGTGAGCATTTCCTCCCCACGTCCCTTTGCGACCGGGCAAAAGAGGCTCTAAAATATTCCAAACACTATCTGATATGTCATGACGTCTATGAGCTGGTTGCATACTGCCTCCTAAGTTTGAAAGTAGTATACAACAAATTTCAAAATTTTACAAATCTATTAACGACA